>WNWK01019277.1:0-38133 GCA_009830355.1 Cherax destructor
AAACCTTTTAAATACTTTTCGTTGGTTAGTACCCTATCAGTTGCAATCCTCTTATGTCGGATAACTGAACCAGGATACTGACTTTGTTGCAAAAGCCCAGTAACAGGCTGGATGCTAGAAGGGCTATCCTTTCTAGTGTTCGCTGGAGATATCTATTATTAATAGATATCGTGTCATTTTGTAACACTGATGGAATGTTTGGATATTCAATGGACCCCTTTTTTTTCTTTGACAAGCCCTTTTGTACTGGAGGTACCATGCAGAAATAACAATTGTTGGTATGGTCTGTTGGCTCCCGCCATGTCACTGGCACAGCAAGAAACATTCCTTTTCTCTCCCTGCCCAACCATTAGCGAAGGTTAGTAGCACAATTGTTGCAGCATATGTGTGGAGCCCAGTTCTTATCCTGGTCACCAATCTTGCTGCCAAAATATACGTGAGATATCTTTCTAACCATAGCAGTTATACGGTGCTTCTGTGATGCTAAGGTCACCTTACCACAAATGTAGCAGAAGTTCTTTGTCCTATTCACACAAGTACGAGGCATCTGAAAGAAGAAAACAACAAACAAATAGAAGATAAACAGAAAATTTATTAATTAATTTATCATTATAATACAGAACATGACAGCTAAGCGGAAGTATTTCTATCATTCAGTAGGAAAATAAAATTAATATAATATGCCTCACATTCATATCAATAGCTTGCTCAGTGAATATTTATTATAAGTTTAAAAAGTGTTTGGTTAAGAAAATCACCTAGCTTTCACCTCAAAATATAAACTTGGAGAGCACAAGCACCTTGTATGACTGCTGGAACAATAATGAAGGTCAGTGAGACTGTGAGTGTTGGTAAGAAACACACTGCCGCAAGCCTGTTGCAACCTGTTGTGACACGTAGCTCTATATTGAAAAGTAGAACTAACAAACAATTTTAACCATGATATTCATTATCAGTGACCTAAAATTAATTGGAAATTGCTACTCTGATCTCGGAAGCATCTTGGTTGTTGACCAGTGTCACCTCAAACTCCTCTCCTTACCCCTACACACACACTCTCTGCTTTGTATTGGACTGATGAGGCCTCTGTGTGGGGAAACGTTTCCTTAATAAAGATTCCCATGTGTTGCATAAGTGTCTCAATCTTCAACTTGTCGGTTTTTAAAACCATTTAAAAATATCTGTTACATTATGTGAAGCAGTGACTGATAGAGTCAGGCTGCGATATTATCACATGTGACAAACAATGTTGTCACTTGTAAACCTTCCAAACCTGACTGTTTTGCATGTATGTTCCTTATGTTGCTGTACTTTTTGTGTTTGTTACTCACCTGTTCATATGTGTTACTCTATTGTTTAATGTGTTAATATTATGCTTTTGCAGGTTACTGTACTATTGCTACATTTTAATGAACTGTTTTTGTACGTTGCTGTGTCTATTTTTGTATGTTACTATATAATTCTTGCATCATGCTGTTTTGCTTTGTTATTTTGTTCTTGTTCTTATATGTTCATATGTTGTTCTTTTATGATGTTGTAATTATCATCTATGATAAAGGTTCCAAGAACTGCAAACTTCCCAGCTACATCCTTCACCACAGTGTCTCCCATGTTGGAGTTCATGTCTACCATGTTGGAGTTCATGTCTCCCATGTTGGAGTTCATGTCTCCCATGTTGGAGTTCATGTCGCCCATGTTGGAGTTCATGTCTCCCATGTTGGAGTTCATGTCTACCATGTTGGAGTTCATGTCTCCCATGTTGGAGTTCATGTCTACCATGTTGGAGTTCATGTCTACCATGTTGGAGTTCATGTCTCCCATGTTGGAGTTCATGTCTCCCATGTTGGAGTTCATGTCGCCCATGTTGGAGTTCATGTCTCCCAGGATCACTTTCTCTCACTTTACAAAACTAACACAAATAGTAGACAGACAAAATAAATTAATTTTAAGTTTTTAAAGAGGTGGGCAGGTAAGCCAGTGGAAGGCATCGGTCACATAACCAAAAGTTCCAGAGACGAGATATCGTATGACTAAGACCAGCGTCTCCATCCTAACTCTGTCAATCACAGTTCTGAAAATTTAGACACAAGTGGAAACATCTGGGTATCTTAATTGTAGACGTTTTGCCATCCAGTGGCCTTATCAATACAGATTCTAGAACATAATTTGAAGACAGTAGAACTATATACAAAAGATGAGGTAATAAGTCCCTCAGTCTTGGAGTTGGTGTGAAGAACACAGGCAAGGAGGCTGGAATGGGACGGGTAGCAGACGAGGGCATAGTCACTGGAAGGGGATTCCCCAGTGGAAGTAGGAATCTGTATTGATAAAGCCAATGGATGGTGAAACGTCTACAATAAAGATACCCAGATGTTTGCACTTGTGTCTAAATTTTCGTCTTGTCGGTATTGTATACATTCTCGTACAATCACAGTTGTGTCATACACATTGTCTGCTATACTAAAGAGGCAATAGATAAACACAAACTTGTTTAATTTACTTAAAAAGTATATTACAATTCTTTCTGATACTATGTGTGGTTGTTATAAACTGTATCAGAGGTCAAGTGTGACACTCAAGCGGCACTTGTGTATCAGAGGTCAAGTGTGACACTCAAGCTGCACTTGTGTAGAGTCATCACCATCTAATTGTTTTAGTTATTCTTGTCTCTTTACAAATCAGAAGATCCTAAAACATTATCTAGAAATTATTATTCTGTCGTAATTTCTGTAAAATGCTCTAGTTGCTACGGTAGTTTCATAAGTTAATATTTTTAGCATTAAAATTTATAATAGGTTTATTAGCTATAGCAGTTTTAAAGATTAATTACTTTCCTAAACTGCTAGAGTGAGAAATGTGAAGATGTTGAGTGAAAGACATTGACTGCTGCTTACCTTATGTATGGTAAACATTACCCAGACATTGACTGCTGCTTACCTTATGTATGGTAAACATTACCCAGACATTGACTGCTGCTTACCTTATGTATGGTAAACATTACCCAGACATTGGCTGCTGCTTACCTTATGTATGGTAAACATTACCCAGACATTGGCTGCTGCTTACCTTATGTATGGTAAACATTACCCAGACATTGATTGCTGCTTACCTTATGTATGGTAAACATTACCCAGACATTGGCTGCTGCTTACCTTATGTATGGTAAACATTACCCAGACATTGACTGCTGCTTACCTTATGTATGGTAAACATTACCCAGACATTGACTGCTGCTTACCTTATGTATGGTAAACATTACCCAGACATTGGCTGCTGCTTACCTTATGTATGGTAAACATTACCCAGACATTGGCTGCTGCTTACCTTATGTATGATAAACATTACCCAGACATTGGCTGCTGCTTACCTTATGTATGGTAAACATTACCCAGATATTGACTGCTGCTTACCTTATGTATGGTAAACATTACCCAGACATTGGCTGCTGCTTACCTTATGTATGGTAAACATTACCCAGACATTGACTGCTGCTTACCTTATGTATGGTAAACATTACCCAGACATTGGCTGCTGCTTACCTTATGTATGGTAAACATTACCCAGACATTGGCTGCTGCTTACCTTATGTATGGTAAACATTACCCAGACATTGCTGCTGCTTACCTTATGTATGGTAAACATTACCCAGACATTGACTGCTGCTTACCTTATGTATGGTAAACATTACCCAGACATTGGCTGCTGCTTACCTTATGTATGGTAAACATTACCCAGACATTGACTGCTGCTTACCTTATGTATGGTAAACATTACCCAGACATTGACTGCTGCTTACCTTATGTATGGTAAACATTACCCAGACATTGGCTGCTGCTTACCTTATGTATGGTAAACATTACCCAGACATTAGCTGCTGCTTACCTTATGTATGGTAAACATTACCCAGACATTGGCTGCTGCTTACCTTATGTATGGTAAACATTACCCAGACATTGACTGCTGCTTACCTTATGTATGGTAAACATTACCCAGACATTGACTGCTGCTTACCTTATGTATGGTAAACATTACCCAGACATTGACTGCTGCTTACCTTATGTATGGTAAACATTACCCAGACATTGACTGCTGCTTACCTTATGTATGGTAAACATTACCCAGACATTGACTGCTGCTTACCTTATGTATGGTAAACATTACCCAGACATTGACTGCTGCTTACCTTATGTATGGTAAACATTACCCAGACATTGACTGCTGCTTACCTTATGTATGGTAAACATTACCCAGACATTGACTGCTGCTTACCTTATGTATGGTAAACATTACCCAGACATTGACTGCTGCTTACCTTATGTATGGTAAACATTACCCAGACATTGACTGTGCTTACCTTATGTATGGTAAACATTACCAGACATTGACTGTTGCTTACCTTATGTATGGTAAACATTACCCAGACATTGACTGCTCTTACCTTATGTATGGTAAACATTACCCAGACATTGACTGCTGCTTACCTTATGTATGGTAAACATTACCCAGACATTGGCTGTTGCTTACCTTATGTATGGTAAACATTACTCCAGACATTGACTGCTGCTTACCTTATGTATGGTAAACATTACCCAGACATTGACTGCTGCTTACCTTATGTATGGTAAACATTACTCCAGACATTGACTGCTTGCTTACCTTATGTATGTAAACATTACCCAGACATTGACTGCTGCTTACCTTATGTATGGTAAACATTACCCAGACATTGACTCTGCTTACCTTATGTATGGTAAACATTACTCAGACATTGACTGCTGCTTACCTTATGTATGGTAAACATTACCCAGACATTGACTGCTGCTTACCTTATGTATGGTAAACATTACCCAGACATTGACTGCTGCTTACCTTATGTATGAGTAAACATTACTCAGACATTGATGCTGCTTACCTTATGTATGGTAAACATTACCCAGACATTGACTGCTGCTTACCTTATGTATGGTAAACTTACCCAGACATTGGCTGCTGCTTACCTTATGTATGTAAATATTACCAGACATTGCTGCTGCTTACCTTATGTATGGTAAACATTACTCAGACATTGACTGCTCTTACCTTATGTATGGTAAACATTACTCCAGACATTGGCTGCTGCTTACCTTATGTATGGTAAACATTACCCAGACATTGGCTGCTGCTTACCTTATGTATGGTAAACATTACTCAGACATTGACTGCTGCTTACCTTATGTATGGTAAACATTACCCAGACATTGGCTGCTGCTTACCTTATGTATGGTAAACATTACCCAGACATTGACTGCTACTTACCTTATGTATGGTAAACATTACTCAGACATTGACTGCTGCTTACCTTATGTATGGTAAACATTACCCAGACATTGGCTGCTGCTTACCTTATGTATGGTAAACATTACCCAGACATTGACTGCTACTTACCTTATGTATGGTAAACATTACCCAGACATTGACTGCTGCTTACCTTATGTATGGTAAACATTACCCAGACATTGACTGCTGCTTACCTTATGTATGGTAAACATTACCCAGACATTGACTGCTACTTACCTTATGTATGGTAAACATTACCCAGACATTGACTGCTGCTTACCTTATGTATGGTAAACATTACCCAGACATTGACTGCTGCTTACCTTATGTATGGTAAACATTACCCAGACATTGACTGCTGCTTACCTATGTATGGTAAACATTACCCAGACATTGACTGCTACTTACCTTATGTATGGTAAACATTACTCAGACATTGACTGCTACTTACCTTATGTATGGTAAACATTACTCAGACATTGACTGCTACTTACCTTATGTATGGTAAACATTACTCAGACATTGACTGCTACTTACCTTATGTATGGTAAACATTACCCAGAAATAATAATTAAATTATTAAACAAGTCTCTCTGTCTCTCTCGGTATTTCTTTCACATCTTCATTTATCTCAATAATATTACACAAATAATGTCTTGATCTTATCAACTAGAAAATATAATTTACCATCTCCATCATCAGGAACACTATCTATCTAAAAGTTACTTTTACCTTTAGTGTCCCATCATCAGGAACACTATCTATCTAAAAGTTACTTTTACCTGTAGTGTCCCATCATTAGGAGCACTATCTATCTAAAAGTTACTTTTACCTGTAGTGCTCCATCATCAGGAGCACTATCTATATAAAAGTTACTTTTACAGATAAATAAGAATTCCTAAAATCTACGTTTTATGTCTATATTTACACCTTTTCTTATCTTCCTGCTGTCATCTTCTTCCTCGTATCAACACTCTTACTCTGCCTACATACCACTGGCTGATCGTTGGCGGTTCTATTTTCCCTAAATCAGCTGTTATCTCTCTCACACTGATGCCATCTCTCTCACACTGATGCCATCTCTCTCACACTGATGCCATCTCTCTCACACTGATGCCATCTCTCTCACACTGATGCCATCTCTCTCACACTGATGCCATCTCTCTCACACTGATGCCATCTCTCTCACACTGATGCCATCTCTCTCACACTGATGCCATCTCTCTCACACTGATGCCATCTCTCACACTGATGCCATCTCTCTCACACTGATGCCATCTCTCTCACACTGATGCCATCTCTCTCACACTGATGCCATCTCTCACACTGATGCCATCTCTCTCACACTGATGCCATCTCTCTCACACTGATGCCATCTCTCTCACACTGATGCCATCTCTCTCACACTGATGCCATCTTCTCACACTGATGCCATCTCTCTCACACTGATGCCATTTTCTCACACAGATGCCATCTCTCTCACACTGATGCCATCTCTCCACTGATGCCATCTCTCTCACACTGATGCCATCTCTCTCACACTGATGCCATCTCTCTCACACTGATGCCATCTCTCTCACACTGATGCCATCTCTCTCACACTGATGCCATCTCTCTCACACTGATGCCATCTCTCTCACACTGATGCCATCTCTCTCACACTGATGCCATCTCTCTCACACTGATGCCATCTCTCTCACACTGATGCCATCTCTCTCACACTGTTAACTACTCAATTATGCTGTTATCTTCCTCATCCTGCTTTTAGCTCAGCAAACCGAATTGTATTTGCAGGGGTCGAGACTCAGCTCCTGGCCTTGCCTTATAGATTACTGTTATCAGCATCACCGATTTCTGGCCTCTTAGATATTATCATACCTACTCCTGAAGCTGTGTCATGAGTTTGCCTTGACTACTGACTAGTCCAAATCATTCCTTACATTTATATTGCTCATCCATGTCTTCAAGAAAAATATTATTATTATTATTATTATTAAAGTTTACGACCACTGTCAGACCCCTCCCCAACTCTCTACCATCCCGGGCTTCCCTCAAATCCACGTGTCCAAGAGTCCACCTGTGTCCCCTCAGGTATTCTCACTTTCCCAAGGTACGCCCCTCTTTCTCTTCCTACCTTCTGGATCATGTTTCCAGGTCTCTATCAGTGGGCCCCGAATGTCAACCATTCTACATTCCCCATTTCCACTTGTTTTAGTGCTTCGCCTAGTTCCATATCTCCAGAAGTTCATCTGTGTCCCCTCAGAAGAACTTCCTTCCTCACTTCCCCAGGTTCTGCATTTGTTATTTCCAGGTCAGTGGTTCCCCACTTCCCTATGGTTAGCAGTTTTTGGCCCCTTCCCAGTGACTTTGCTGGATGGGAACTTGGTTTTGTCTAGCTGGTCTACGGTAGAGACTCTCCAGGTGGGTGGAATTACTGGAGGTGACACAAATTATTATTATTATAATCAAGGGGGAGCGCTAAACCCGTAGGATTAGGTGACACAAAAAAACTGCGTCCTGTAATTACACCCACCAAGACAGCCTGGAACAGTAGACCAGCTAGACGAGACGAAGCTCTCACCCAACTCACCCACCAAGACAGCTAGACGAGACGAAGCTCTCACCCAACTCACCCACCAAGACAGCTAGACGAGACGAAGCTCTCACCCAACTCACCCACCAAGACAGCTAGACGAGACAAGCTCTCACCCAACTCACCCACCAAGACTGCTAGACGAGACCAAGCTCTCACCCAACTCACCCACCAAGACAGCTAGACGAGACGAAGCTCTCACCCAACTCACCCACCAAGACAGCTAGACGAGACCAAGCTCTCACCCAACTCACCCACCAAGACTGCTAGACGAGACCAAGCTCTCACCCAACTCACCCACCAAGACTGCTAGACGAGACCAAGCTCTCACCAACTCACCCACCAAGACAGCTAGACGAGACAAGCTCTCACCCAACTCACCCACCAAGACAGCTAGACGAGACCAAGCTCTCACCCAACTCACCCACCAAGACTGCTAGACGAGACAAGCTCTCACCCAACTCACCCACCAAGACAGCTAGACGAGACCAAGCTCTCACCCAACTCACCCACCAAGACAGCTAGACGAGACCAAGCTCTCACCCAACTCACCCACCAAGACAGCTAGACGAGACCAAGCTCTCACCCAACTCACCCACCAAGACAGCTAGACGAGACGAAGCTCTCACCCAACTCACCCACCAAGACAGCTAGACGAGACGAAGCTCTCACCCAACTCATCCACCAAGACAGCTAGACGAGACCAAGCTCTCACCCAACTCACCCACCAAGACAGCTAGACGAGACGAAGCTCTCACCCAACTCATCCACCAAGACAGCTAGACGAGACCAAGCTCTCACCCAACTCACCCACCAAGACAGCTAGACGAGACGAAGCTCTCACCCAACTCATCCACCAAGACAGCTAGACGAGACCAAGCTCTCACCCAACTCACCCACCAAGACAGCTAGACGAGACGAAGCTCTCACCCAACTCACCCACCATGACAGCTAGACGAGACGAAGCTCTCACCCAACTCACCCACCAAGACAGCTAGACGAGACGAAGCTCTCACCCAACTCACCCACCAAGACAGCTAGACGAGACGAAGCTCTCACCCAACTCATCCACCAAGACGCTAGACGAGACAAGCCTCACCCAACTCACCCACCAAGACTGCTAGACGAGACCAAGCTCTCACCCAACTCACCCACCAAGATAGCTAGACGAGACCAAGCTCTCACCCAACTCACCCACCAAGACAGCTAGACGAGACCAAGCTCTCACCCAACTCACCCACCAAGACAGCTAGACGAGACCAAGCTCTCACCCAACTCACCCACCAAGACTGCTAGACGAGACAAGCCTCACCCAACTCACCCACCAAGACAGCTAGACGAGACCAAGCTCTCACCCAACTCACCCACCAAGACTGCTAGACGAGACCAAGCTCTCACCCAACTCACCCACCAAGACAGCTAGACGAGACCAAGCTCTCACCCAACTCACCCACCAAGACAGCTAGACGAGACCAAGCTCTCACCCAACTCACCCACCAAGACAGCTAGACGAGACGAAGCTCTCACCCAACTCACCCACCAAGACAGCTAGACGAGACGAAGCTCTCACCCAACTCACCCACCAAGACGAAGCTCTCACCCAACTCACCCACCAAGACAGCTAGACGAGACGAAGCTCTCACCCAACTCACCCACCAAGACAGCTAGACGAGACGAAGCTCTCAGACAACTCACCCACCAAGACAGCTAGACGAGACGAAGCTCTCACCCAACTCACCCACCAAGACAGCTAGACGAGACGAAGCTCTCACCCAACTCACCCACCAAGACGAAGCTCTCACCCAACTCACCCACCAAGACAGCTAGACGAGACGAAGCTCTCACCCAACTCACCCACCAAGACAGCTAGACGAGACCAAGCTCTCACTCAACTCACCCACCAAGACAGCTAGACGAGACGAAGCTCTCACCCAACTCACCCACCAACAGAGGTTACTAACTGAAAATCTCAGACTTTTATTTATGTTTCATAATGTGTTCAAGTTATTTTTTTGTTTTGGCTTATGTTACTGTATAACTGTTCGTGTGAACGTTTTATTGTGTACATGTTTGTGTTCGTGTGAGAATATATTTCTTCCCGCCATGAAAACTGCAACAAATAATTACCGCTTTTATTTGTGTTGTATTTTATTCTCTATATAAACTCACACAGATATTTTTGCACCGCTCAAACACCCACATGTACACACCCACACCCACACCCACATGTACACACCCACATGTACACACCCACACCCACATGTACACACCCACACCCACATGTACACACCCACACCCACATGTACACACCCACATGTACACACCCACACCCACATATACACACACATGATAATCACAATACACATTTTCCTCTCGTCCTTCTCTAACATGTATGTAAATACAATTTCCCTCTCACACGTACAGTACGTGGCAATCCAAACCCTTCATCACTCACACTCATGTTCACTCATGTTCACTCATGTTCACACATTCACATACGAATATCTGCATTTTCACTCACTTCTATTAAAATTAAATTATATTGCAAAAGCAATAATATGGAAATAAAGAAATTGTCGAGTATAAATTTTAATAGAATCCTGAATAAACAAAGTTGAGAATGTTGTAACACAGTATTTCAAGATATTCTTAATGAGACTTGTATTGAATAAAGCAAAGACGACGATGATAAGTTTTCTTATGAAAGGTAAAGTTGCAAGAAATAAATATTTACAAATTAAATACTTATCTTTGTTTTTACTCTTTAGGTCTTCACTTCTCTGACACACACACACACACACACACACACACACACACACACACACACACACACACACACTTACTCACACTCACACACACACGTTAGGAAGCATTTTTTCAGCCATAAAGTAGTCAGGAAGTGGAATAGTCTAGCAAACGATGTAGTGGAGTCAGGAACCATACATAGCTTTAAGACAAGGTATGATAAAGCTCATGGAGCAGCGAGAGAAGAGACCCAGTAGCGGACAGTGAAGAGGCGGGGCCAGCAGCTGAGTCTCGACCCCTGCAACCACAATTAGGCGAGTACACACACACACACACACACATACACACACACACACACATGTCGGACGGGATAGACTCAGAAGTGTCTCTGTCCGCAGATGATGTGAAATTTATGAGGAGAATCACATCGGATGAAGACCAAGCAGGACTTCAAACAGACCTGGACAAGCTCGACATCTGGTCTAGCAACTGGCTTCTCGAATTTAACCCCACCAAATGCAAAGTCATGAGGATCGGAGAAGGGTAAAGAAGACCGCTGACAGAGTACAGGCTAGGTGGACAAAGGCTACAAACCTCACCAAAGGAGAAAGACCTTGGGGTGAGTATAACGCCAAGCACGTCTCCGGAAACACACATCAACCAGATAACTGCGGCAGCATATGGGCGACTGGCAAACCTAAGATTAGCGTTCCGTTACCGTAACAAGGAATCGTTCAAGACACTGTACACCGTGTACGTCAGGCCCATACTAGAGTATGCAGCACCAGTCTGGAACCCACACCTGGTCAAGCACGTAAAGAAATTAGAGAAAGTGCAAAGGTTTGCGACAAGGCTAGTTCCACAGCTCAGGGAAAGAGTCTCCCTACGATCTCCGTTGGGGAGGGGAACCTTTACCTGATCCAAGATGGCTCACAGAGTGAAAATCAAGGCCAAGGACTCTTCAACCACTGATACTTCCAAGCTTGCCCTTGCAATTGCCCTTAAAAGCAGTTTGCAGTTGAAATTCTCAGGAATTACCACTCTACACGAAGCCTTCCTTGTCACCTTCATCAATGATGAGGAAGCAGAAAAAGTACTCTCACCACGATCCGTGTTTATGAAGCGACTTGACAAACTCATCACCTCCATGACTACCGACGAAATCAAGCAATCAATTGAAGATCTCAACGACTGGGCTGAATTAGAAGCTATAATCAAGATCCCCAATGCTTCATCAATGCTGAAAATCACGTTTATAGACGTGAACATGGCTGCCAGAGCTCTCTCAGATGGTCTGGCTGTCTCCTACTACTACATCAACTCTGGTCAACTTGAACCTGAACGTTTCAAGCAAATTTCACCTTGCTGGACATGCTTTTCCTACAGTCATTCTACCAACGATTGTCACGTCAAGAACAAGAAAATATGTTCCACCTGTGGGTCTGAAGGTCACGACTTTCGTTCCTGCACCTCCACTACTGCTGCTACCTGCACCTCCACTACTGCTGCTACCTGCACCTCCACTACTGCTGCTACCTGCACCTCCACTACTGCCGAGGCAATTCGTAGCCATCTTGAAAAGCATAAATTGATTAATGAATCTCAACACGGTTTTACTAAGGGGCGTTCATGTCTTACGAATTTACTAACTTTTTTCACTAAGGTGTTTGAGGAAGTAGATCATGGTAATGAATATGATATTGTGTATATGGACTTCAGTAAGGCTTTCGATAAAGTTCCACATCAGAGGCTACTGAGGAAACTTAAGGCACACGGAATAGGAGGAGAAATTTTTTCCTGGGTAGAGGCATGGTTGACTAATAGGCGGCAGAGAGTTTGCATAAATGGAGAGAAATCAGAATGGGGGCGTGTCTCAAGCGGTGTTCCACAGGGGTCAGTTTTGGGCCCCCTGTTGTTTACAATTTACATAAACGACATAGATGAGGGAATAAATAGTAGCATAAGTAAATTTGCTGATGACATCAAAATAGGCCGTCCAATTCATTCAAACGAGGACATTAGAGCACTCCAGGATGATTTGAATAGACTGATGCAGTGGTCGGAGAAGTGGCAGATGCAGTTTAATGTAAACAAATGCAAAGTTCTAAATGTTGGGCAGGACAATAACCATGCCACATATAAGCTGAATAATATAGATCTTATTACTTGTAATTGCGAGAAGGATTTAGGAGTTCTGGTTAGTAGTAATCTGAAGCCTAGACAACAGTGCATAAGTGTTCGCAATAAAGCTAACAGAATCCTTGGCTTCATATCAAGAAGTATAAATAACAGAAGTCCTCAGGTTGTTCTTCAACTCTATATATCTTTGGTTAGGCCTCATTTAGATTATGCTGCACAGTTCTGGTCACCGTATTACAGAATGGATATAAATGCACTGGAAAACGTACAGAGGAGGATGACAAAGTTGATCCCATGTATCAGAAATCTTCCCTATGAGGATAGACTGAGGGCCCTGAATCTGCACTCTCTAGAAAGGCGTAGAATTAGGGGGGATATGATTGAGGTGTACAAATGGAAAACAGGAATAAACAAAGGGGATGTAAATAGCGTGCTGAAAATATCCAACCAAGACAGGACTCGCAGCAATGGTTTCAAGTTGGAAAAGTTCAGATTCAGGAAGGATATAGGAAAGCACTGGTTTGGTAATAGAGTTGTGGATGAGTGGAACAAACTCCCGAGTACCGTCATAGATGCTAAGACGTTGTGTAGTTTTAAAAATAGGTTAGATAAATACATGAGTGGGTGTGGATGGGTGTGAGCTTGTACTAGGTCAGATGCAGTGCTCCTTCCTTAAGTGAATGTAACCTGACCTGTACTAATTCCTTAAGTGGAAGTGACCTGACCAGGTGGTCGACTGGACAATTATATGAGTGGGTGCGGTTGGGTGTGAATTGGTCCTGACTAGGTTGTGCTACTAGGTCAGATGCAGTGCTCCTTCCTTAAGGGAATGTAACCTGACCTGGCTGGGTCGGGGCATTGGCTTAAGCCGTTGGAGATTTGGACCTGCCTCGCATGGGCCAGTAGGCCTGCTGCAGTGTTCCTTCTTTCTTATGTTCTTATGTACTGCTGCTACCTGCACCTCCACTACTGCTGCTACCTGCACCTCCACTACTGCTCCTACCTGCACCTCCACTACTGCTCCTACCTGCACCTCCACTACTGCTCCTACCTGCACCTCCACTACTGCTCCTACCTGCACCTCCACTACTGCTCCTACCTGCACCTCCACTACTGCTGCTACCTGCACCTCCACTACTGCTGCTACCTGCACCTCCACTACTGCTGCTACCTGCACCTCCACACTGCTACCTGCACTCCACTGCTACCTGCACCTCCACTACTGCTGCTACCTGCATCCAAGCTGTAAAAGTTGGGTCATCATACTCTGGCAGCCAAATGTCCTGTTCGTAAGGAGATCTTTTCCAAGAAATTAAAGGAAGACCTTAAGAAAACACCAGGCAACTCTCCAACTTATGCTGCAATAACCAAACTCCAGTCTACTACCACCAAGATCCTGCAAGCCACTCAGCAGCCACCACCACCACCACCACCACCACCACCCACCTCGCCTCTGCCTGAGGACATCTCCACGAAGATTTATTACTGCATGATGTTTGCTCACATGAACAACGCACCTCAACCAGGATCCTTCAACACATCGATAAACGAACTTCTTGCCCTCAACAACATGCCAGCATTCAACTTTCCAACAAGTCCTCCTTCAGCTGAGATTTTAAAGATAATTCCAAAAATCGTCAGTTTTGCTGCACCAGATGACTTGCAAGAATTGCTGCTTGATGATGACGCTCCTGCTACACCAGCCTCCACCAATGAGAGTTCACCTCCACCTCACACCACCACCACTACCGAGAACCAATCAGCTGCCTCCTTGCCAGCCACGCCACAACCACCTTCCACCAATGAGAAGCATTCATCTCCTACTACCTCGAACCAATGAGACTTCGTCTTCCAGCCCTTCCACTCCGACGCTACCACCATGCACCATGTCTGGTGTCAGATTCTGGACTACTCGACAATTTCCCTCAACAATGATGCCCACTGAACTTACTCAACGTCTCCAAGAAGGAACTGCTAAGTTCAGCTGTACTACCACACCACTCCAGACCATCGACGACATTATACGAGACCTTCAACATCCTAAGCTCCAACGTCTAATTAAAGTAAAACACATCTCACAAAGACAGTTCACCTCACTGGTGAATGGAACGCTTCAGTGATTTCTCCAACACATCACTGTAATGTGACTGCCTTCTCGACCTTGCCTGCCTTCTGGGCCTCTTCCATCGACGCCTGCCAGCCTCCTGCAGTCCACCTACACCCGCCTCATCAGCTGCAACAACTCGCCCCTGCAGTTTATCTGCACATGTCGCCTGCAGTTTATCTGCACATGTCGCCTGCAGTTTATCTGCACATGTCGCCCAGAGTGGACGTGCCACTCACCTGTATATTCCCTCCTCCTACCCTTACCCAACCTTTTTCCATATTTCTATCCTTACCCACCCTTCTTCCTTCCCAGCTTACCGACGCTCAGGTCAATCAAGCTCCAAGCTCAGGGGAATGCCATATGAAGAAAGGTTGAGGGAAATAGGACTAACAACACTGGAGGACAGAAGGGTTAGAGGAGACATGATAACGACATACAAAATACTGCAGGGAATCGACAAGGTAGATAGTGACAGGATGTTCCAGAGGGAACACAGAAACAAGGGGACACAACTGGAAGCTGAAGACTCAGATGAGTCAAAGGGATGTTAGGAAGCACTTCTTCAGCCATAGAGTAGTTAGGAAGTGGAATAGTCTAGCGAACGATATAGTGGAGGCGGGAACCATACATAGTTTTAAGACAAGGTATGATGGAAAAATAAACACATAAGCAGTATAATGTGATCCTTTATTGACAACGTTTCGCCCACGCAGTGGGCTTTATCGAGTCACAGACAGATCTACCTGGAAAATGAGCAACAGAGATATATATAGGGTACAGTCAGGTGGAGAATGCTGGGTCAGGTGGAGAAAGCTGCATGTGAGTCTTAAAAGTAGTGTGAAAACATAGTGTGACTTAAAGGACCTGCAGTGTACCATTCTTGAGTTCTAGGTGGGATAGCGTTGAAGAAGTTTCTTGGCAATAGGTTCAGCTATGTTGTAGAAGCCGTTGTTCTGGTTGAAGTTGTTGGACATACAGATGAGTGATGATTCTAGGATTCTTCGGTATTGCGTGTTGTCTTCTCTGGCGATGAGTCTTGCGTTTCTGTAGTTGATTAAATGGTTGTGTAAATTTCGGTGTTGAACACAGGCATTTCTTGAGTCGTCAGATCTGCCTGCGTACTGGTGTTCTGAAATGCGTGTTTGTAGGTCTCTGGATGTTTCGCCAACGTATAATTTGCTGCAGCCATTACAAGGGATTGTGTATACCCCTGCCGTGGATTGAAGCTTTTCCTGTCTGTTACTGGTAATGTCCTTAATGGTGGTGGATGTGGAGGTGGATACTCGGAATGAGGTCTTAGAATAAATGTTCGAAACGCAAGACTCATCGCCAGAGAAGACAACACGCAATACCGAAGAATCCTAGAATCATCACTCATCTGTATGTCCAACAACTTCAACCAGAACAACGGCTTCTACAACATAGCTGAACCTATTGCCAAGAAACTTCTTCAACGCTATCCCACCTAGAACTCAAGAATGGTACACTGCAGGTCCTTTAAGTCACACTATGTTTTCACACTACTTTTAAGACTCACATGCAGCTTTCTCCACCTGACCCAGCATTCTCCACCTGACTGTACCCTATATATATCTCTGTTGCTCATTTTCCAGGTAGATCTGTCTGTGACTCGATAAAGCCCACTGCGTGGGCGAAACGTTGTCAATAAAGGATCACATTATACTGCTTGTGTTTATTTTTCCATTGTGTCGGTATTTTATACCATTTATTTCCACAAGGTATGATAAAGCTCATGGAGCAGGGAGAGCAGAGACCCAGTAGCGGACAGCGAAGAGGCGGGGCCAGGAGCTGAGTCTCGACCCCTGCAACCACAATTAGGTGAGTACACATACACTAACAAGTATGTAAACATAAATTTCCAGACACATACACAGTATTTCGTATTCTAACCCCCAAGTCACTCACATATGTGCACCCACTCGCATGCACATATGTGCACCCACTCGCATGCACATATGTGCACCTCTACAACCGCTTAATTATGGAAGAGAAAAATCTACACTTGTATTAGATAAAGCAAAGTAGACGCTGCAAATTATCTTACGAAAGATAAAGAGTTGCCAGGAAAAAATTAAATATGTCTCCTCACTTTTTTCACATCTTTACTTCTCTGACATCTTCTATATTATGAGAAAACATTCCTAACCAGACACTCACACACTCACACACTCACACACTCACACACTCACACACTCACACACTCACACACTCACACACACACACACTCACACACTCAAATAAAACAATAAAACTCTGTGTGAAGAAAATAAAATATTCAAACTGCGAGACTCGACCTCCTGACAAAAGGAATTTCAGTGACCATTTAATAACTTGGCTGGTATGTCTTCTTAATGTCTTGTTCACTGATGATTTATTTACTAGTATCTTAACCTTTTGTTCCAGTGTTTTACTCTATTGTATGTTGATGTATGATACTTGAGAGTTGCTGTTCTGTTATATGTCACTGTATTATTCTTGTATTAATATTGGTAGAATTACCGACAATATGTTAAGTAAAAGGAGACAAATGCAACTAACAAAGACGCCCGATTAGTAATCAAAGAAACTGATTTCCGCAGACGCAAGTGCCTTGAATCAGCACTTATCGCTGTTTCTAACACAATTAAACAAAATAAAGGCAGCTTCACCATCTCTGAAGTCTTAGCAAGAATCCTCCTGAAAACAGTAAACCCTGCCATCACATAGTCTCTCCTGCTAATACCACACAAGCGCATCGCAGATGTGGAACACTGCTACAGGTCTTCTCTTTTCCAACCTCCTACAGAAATATTTGTCTAACCTGTTTTAATACTACCCAAGTAATTGTTTTTATCACCTTTTACTCATGTGCAAGTTGATTGTTCTACCTTATTGTATTACTACTACTACTACAACTTATATCACTACTACTTCTACCACCACTAGTATTACACCTCACTTTGAGAGTATATATATACCCTCTGTGTCCATGTATCGCTTGTAACATAAGAACATAAGAAAGGAGGAACACTGCAGCAGGCCTGTTGGCCCATACTAGGCAAGTCCTTCACAATCCGTCCCACTAACAGTTCCTGGAGAGCGAAACGTTGCCACAATAAAATGTCACATTAGTTGCATTTGTGTCCTTTTACTTAATGTATTATTCTTGTGTTTTACGGTACAGTTCTCGTGTGTTGTTGTATTGTTTTCGGAGTCAATGTATTGTTTTTATGTATTACTGTACTAGTTTGTCATTTTACTGTATTGCCTTGTGTAACCGTATTTTTTAAAGTTATTGTACTTATGTATTACTGTATTCTTTCATTTATTCCGGTACTGTTCTTGTATGTTACTGTACTTTTTTGTATGTTACCGTACTGTTCTTGCCTGTTTGAATATTGTTCTTTTGTGTTACTGTATTGTTCTTTTGTATTACGGTGCTCTTTTTTGTCACTGAACTGTTCTTGCTTGCCACTTTAATTATTTTAAAAGTGTTATTTTATGTTGCTATATTTTCCTATGAAAATATATTTTCCACAATAGTTTCTCCCATATTGTCATTCATGTCTCCCAGAACAATTATGTCAACTCAAAATTCCCAAAACATTCACTTAACAATTCTCAGAGTCCACATCCCACTCTCGTCCACACTTATCTCCTCTATATGATATTAATACAAATAACACAATACATAACACACAACAATAATATCTCTCCAGTAATAAAGCTGACTCTCATGGTAGTCTCGATAGGCTGATAAAAAATTTATCAGCCTATCCTTCAACCTGGTAAATTCGAGTCATTGTTTGTCTCCTATACTGCTGTTCAATTCACTTATACGTTGCTGTGCTGTACCTTTGCAAAACTTTCAACAAAAATATATTATTTTACAACAATACACTTCATTTTATGTTTAACTTGTGCTAAGTTATGTTGATCCATACATCCTTCCCTATTTAGTCTGTTTTCTTCATTACTTAAACTTTGTCTTTCACATCACTTTGTAAATCACAGTTCTGGTATACACATTTCCTGGTATACTCAACACACAAACATGTACTGTTCATATTGCTTAAAATAATTTACAATTCAACACTGTGTCTGGCAGTTGTTGAAGTGTATTAGAAGCAAAGTGTGACACAAAGCTAGACTTGCGAAGAACGATGTTTACTAACGAACAGATGTAATTAAAACTCAGATACTAATCTACATCAACACTGCTTCAGTAGTTTCAACAGTACGTAAACAACTGACGGTTATAAACAGAGAATCAACTTCATGATACTTAATCTCAGTCATCAACACTGCTTCTGAATGAGAAATAGTTGTAACAGTGAAGCTGCATGAAATCAACGTATGAAACGGGTTATTAATTTAGTTCTAGAGAATCAGCACTTGAAGGGATTGCTCTTTGAAACAGCAGTTGTTGATATGCACCTGAATAAAGACATTTTTGAACAAATAGTTGAGAACGTTGATATTTCCTTTAAAGGATAGTTCATGAAATAATGTATATATTTTAACAGGCGTTATTACTTTAGTATGTTTACTGTCAGCAATCAGTGTGAGGGCGAGGTTTGCTGCTGCACTCTAAGAAGTGAATGGATTTGTCCAACACTGTAGACTATGCTAGTGTTTGTATCTACACCGTATTGTGTGAAGTCTTTGATGAGACGACATACACTCACTGTGTAAACTCGGTGTAGTGTGCTAGTGAATTGTACACCCAGATACTTGTGTGAGTCTTAAGAGTTTTGTGTGATGGAGATCAGTTAATATAATTAGTCTTGTGTTGAACTTTGAACACTAATCTACGCACATAAAAACATTCAAAAATATACTTACACAAGTAAATAATTGAACAAGCTAATAATTGATAGGAACAATATTAAATATAAATATATTTTCAAAATTATCATTGAGTGGCCACTCCTTGGTGGGCTAACTGGGATAGAGTCCCCTTGTCTATATTTATATTTATTTATTTATTTATTTATTTATTTATTTAGAGGAGTACCGTCCTTCCAAGTGAGTGTGAAACGGAAACCTGTAATTGCTTTTACATGATGGTAGGATTGCTGGTGTCCTTTTCAAGATTTCAGGTATATCTTGCTACTTCTACTTACACTTAGGTCACACTTAGGTCACACCACACATGCATGTACAAGCATATGTATACACACCCCTGTGCACTGCAGAGACTATTTTTACACTCATTACTGTTGGGTATTTAACTTTATAAAGAGAATCTGATTTCCATTTATATTCTTACTCATAACGAGAGAAAATAATATTACTGAGACCTGATGTATTGAAGTTAATTAACATTTCAAAATTTAAAATTAATCATCTATTCAATACTCATGTGTTAAATATATATATATATATATATATATATATATATATATATATATATATATATATATATATATATATATATATATATATATAAGGAGGTACCACCTCTAGAACTTGCTGGGGACCCTCATCCTCAGAGAAGACAATAAACGTACCTCAGGGAAAACTCGAGGTTCTCCCGAGCTGTTAGATTATATATATATATATATATATATGTCGTGCCGATTAGGTAAAACTGGTCAATTAGCAAGAACTCATCTAAAATTAAGTCCTTTCTAAAATTTTCTCTTATACGTATAAAGATATATTTTTTTCATTTATGTTAATGTAAGAATTTATAATTTTGTACCAAGAGAAACTTTGAAAACCTCCTAACCTTATTACAACAAGCGCAATTTAATTTAGCCTAACCCAACTAAATATATTTTAGATACGTTAACATTAATTTAATAATAAACAAACACAATGAAATATATTTTTTCATTATGTTCAGAATGATTTTGCGAAATTATTGCATACACAAATTTTCACTTGTCTTATATGGCAAAGTGAGCGTTGCTATTTAAGCCAAAATAGCAAGTTTTACCTAATCTGCACGACATATATATATATATATAGATAGGGTGCACCTCTGGTGTAAATTGTGGGTCCCATATATATATATATATATATATATATATATATATATATATATATATATATATATATATATATATATATATATATGGTGTCATTTTTCTGTCTCATAAACATGCAAGATTTCAGGTACGTCTTGCTACTTCTACTTACACTTAGGTCACGCTACGCAAACATGTACACATTTATGTATACACACTCATCTGAGTTTTCTTTGATTTTATCTTAATAGTTCTTGTTCTTATTGCTTTCCCTTTCATATCCATGGGGAATGGAATAAGAATCTTTCCTTCGTCATGTGTTGTAATCAACTAAAATGCCAGGGAACAATGGGTAGTAACCCCTTTTCCTGTATAGCTTACTAAAAAGAAAAGAAGAACACCGTCAAAGTGGGATGTTTGAATGTGCGTGGATGTTGTCGAATGATAAGAAAGAGATGATTGTAGATGTTATGAATGAAAAGAAGCTGGATGTCCTGGCTTTAAGTGAGACAAAGCTGAAGGGGGTAGGAGAGTTTCAGTGGGGAGAAATAAATGGGATTAGATCAGGGGTTTCAAATAGAGTTAGAGCTAAAGGAGTGGCAATAATGTTGCATAATCAGTTATGGCAGGTAAAGAAGGAATATAAATGTATAAATTCAAGGATTATGTGGAGTAAAATAAAGGTTGGATGTGAAAAGTGGGTTATAGTAAGTGTTTATGCACCTGGAGAAGAGAGAAGTGTAGAGGAGAGAGAGAATTTTGGGAAATGTTGAGTGAGTGTGTGGGGAGTTTTAAACCAAGTGAGAGAGTAATTGTGGTTGGGGATCTTAATGCTAAAGTGGGTAAAAATGTTGTGGATGGAGTAGTAGGTAAATTTGGGGTGCCAGGGGTAAATGTAAATGGGGAACCATTAATTGAGCTATGTGTAGAAAGAGGTTTGGTAATAAGTAATACATATTTTATGAAAAGAGGATAAATAAATATACAAGGTATGATATAGCACGTAAGGAAAGTAGTTTGTTGGATTATGTATTGGTGGATAAAAGGTTGATGGGTAGGCTTCAGGATGTACATGTTTATAGAGGGGCAACGGATATATCAGATCATTATTTGGTGGTAGCTACAGTTAGAGTAAAAGGTAGATGGGACAAAAGAAAATGGCAACAGCAAGTAAGAGAGAGGTAAAAGTGTATAAACTAAGGGAGGAGGAAGTTAGGGTGAGATATAAGCAACTATTGGCAGAAAGGTGGGCTAGTGCAAGTAGTAGTAGTGGGGAGTTGAAGAGAGTTGGGATAGTTTTAAAAATGCAGTATTAGAATGTGGGGCAAAGTTTGTGGCTATAGGAGGGTGGGTGCAGGAGGAAAGAGGAGTGAGTGGTGGAATGAAGAAGTAAAGGGTGTGATAAAAGAGAAAAAGGTAGCTTATGAGAGGTTTTTTCAAAACAGAAGTGTTAATAGAAGAGCAGAGTATATGGAGAGTAAAAGAAAGGTGAAGAGAGTGGTGAGAGAGTGCAAAAAAAGAGCGGATGAAAGAATGGGAGAGGCTCTGTCAAGAAATTTTGCTGAAAACAAGAAAAATTTTGGAGTGAGATAAACAAGGTAAGAAAGCCTAGGGAACGAATGGATTTGTCAGTTAAAACAGAGTAGGAAGTTAGTAGATGGGGAGCTGGAGGTATTGGGTAGATGGCGGGAATATTTTGAGGAACTTTTAAATGTCGATGAAAAAGGGAGGCGGTAATTTCATGTACTGGCCAGGAGGTACAACATCGTTTAGGAGTGAAGAAGAGCAGGATGTGAGTGTGGGGGAGGTGTGTGAGGCATTACGTAGAATGAAAGGGGGCTAAAGCAGCTGGAATTGACGGGATCATGACAGAAATGTTAAAAGCAGGGGAGATATAGTGCTGGAGTGGTTGGTATTTTTGTTTAATAAATGTATGAAAGAGGGGAAGGTACCTAGGGATTGGCAGAAAGCATGTATAGTTCCTTTATATAAAGGGAAGGGGGATAAAAAAGTGTGTACAAATTATAGGGGAATAAGTTTACTGAGTATACCAGGTAAAGTGTATGGCAGGGTTATTATTGAAAGAATTAGAGGTAAGACAGAGAGTAGGATTGCAGATCAGCAAGGAGGCTTTAGAGTGGGTAGGGGATGTGTAGATCAAGTGTTTACAGTGAAGCATATATGTGAACAGTATTTAGATAAAGGTAGAGAAGTTTTTATTGCATTTATGGATTTAGAAAAGGCATATGATAGAGTGGATAGGGGAGCAATGTGACAAATGTTGCAAGTGTATGGAATAGGTAGTAAGTTACTGAAGGATGTAAAGAGTTTTTATGAGGATAGTGAGGCTCAGGTTACGGTGTGTAGGAGAGAGGGAGATTACTTCCCGGTAAAAGTAGGTCTTAGACAGGGATGTGTAATGTCACCATGGTTGTTTAATATATTTATAGATGGGGTTGTAAAAGAAGTAAATGCTAGGGTGTTGGGGAGAGGGGTGGGATTAAATTATGGATAATTAAATGCAAAATGGGAGTTGACACAGTTACATTTTGCTGATGATACTATGCTTATGGGAGATTCTAAAGAAAAGTTGCAAAGGTTAGTGGACGAGTTTGGGAGAGTGTGTAAAGGTAGAAAGTTAAAAGTGAACATAGATAAGAGTAAGGTGATGAGGGTATCAAACGATTTAAATAAAGAAAAATTGGATGTCACATTCGAGAGAAAGATTATGGAAGAAGTAAATGTTTTCAGATATTTGGGAGTTGACGTGTCAGCGGATGGGTTTATGAAGGATGAGGTTAACCATAGAATTGATGAAGGAAAAAAGGTGAGTGGTGCGTTGAGGTATCTGTGGAGACAAAAAACGTTATCCATGGAGGCAAAGAAGGGAATGTACGAAAGTATAGTGGTACCAACACTCTTATATGGGTGTGAAGCATGGGTTGCAAATGCTGCAGCGAGGAGGAGGCTGGAGGCAGTGGAGATGTCCTGTCTAAGGGCAATGTGTGGTGTAAATATTATGCAGAAAATTCGGAATGTGGAAATTAGGAGAAGGTGTGGAGTTACTAAAAGTATTTGTCAGAGGGCTGAAGAGGGGTTGTTGAGGTGGTTTGGTCATTTAGAGAGAATGGATCAAAGTAGAATGACTTGGAGAGCGTATAAATCTGTAGGGGAAGGAAGGCGGGGTAGGGGTCGTCCTAGAAAAGGTTGGAGGGAAGGGGTAAAGGAGGTATTGTGGGCGAGGGGCTTGGACTTCCAGCAAGCATGTGTGACATCCTACATAGTACACCTCACTGACAGGGTACGCTACCCAGTACACCTCACTGACAGGGTACCCTGCCCAGTACACCTCACTGACAGGGTACCCTGCCCAGTACACCTCACTGACAGGGTACCCTGCCCAGTACACCTCACTGACAGGGTACCCTGCCCAGTACACCTCACTGACAGGGTACCCTACCCAGTACACCTCACTGAAAGGGTACCCTGCCCAGTACACCTCACTGACAGGGTACCCTGCCCAATACACCTCAATGACAGGGTATCCTACCCAGTACACCTCACTGACAGGGTACACTGCCCAGTACACCTCACTGACAGGGTATCCTACCCAGTACACCTCACTGAAAGGGTACCCTGCCCAGTACACCTCACTGACAGGGTACCCTGCCCAGTACACCTCACTGACAGGGTACCCTGCCCAATACACCTCAATGACAGGGTATCCTACCCAGTACACCTCACTGACAGGGTACCCTGCCCAGTACACCTCACTGACAGGGTACCCTACCCAGTACACCTCACTGAAAGGGTAAACTGCCCAGTACACCTCACTGACAGGGTACCCTGCCCAGTACACCTCACTGACAGGGTACCCTGCCCAGTACACCTCACTGTCATCTATCTAATTGTCATCAAATTATTCTCCCTCACAGTAAATCTGTCATAAAATCATATAGCCACTCAATATATTACTTTGACACCGCAACATATATCCACATATTACACCAAAACCTCACTTCAAACAGAAGACGCTGCTTTCATTCCACCATATACTCACCCAGTACATCAAATTTACTCCAATATATACCCACCCAGTACACCTCACTAAACCCACCATATACCCGCCCAGTACACCTCACTAAACCCACCATATACCCGCCCAGTACACCTCACTCGCCATGTCACTGCAATAATGCAAGTTTCACCGAACACATACTTTCAAAGCAAAGACACATGACATGACAAATATGCTAACTACAGTAACAACCTCAACAAAATATAATTTTCGTCACGCCAGGCGGTTAAATGCAGAGGACTGTCAGATACAGTATATAAACGGAACTTTCAGTGGTATTTAGTGGTTATCTCATCTCAGATATCGTTGTCGTAAAGTTTTGTTATGTATGTGTCTACCATTGTACCTCACATGTGTTTGTCAGGTGCCGCTGATGAACCTCCCAGTCCAGCGTGTAACTCACCATTTATGTGTACATATTTTGTGGGAATTTATAGTTTTCAGAATAAAGGGTGAACTATCTCTACGTGCAGTGTTCCTTCAGAAGAGCTTTCTCTCACTCTTGACACAGCCTTCAGAAGAGCTTACTCTCACTCTTGACACAGCCTTCAGAAGAGCTTACTCTCACTCTTGACACAGCCTTCAGAAGAGCTTACTCTCACTCTTGACACAATCTTCAGAAGAGCTAACTCTCACTCTTGACAGCCTCCGGAAGCTTCCCACAAAAGCCTGGCTTCTAGATATATACGAGAATATTTTAGATATTTTGTGATTGGTAGTGGACTGTATTGTTTGATTCGTTAATGAATAAAAGGGAATAGAATTATCAGACGAAAAATTATTACTCATGCTATAATTAATATATATAACAATTTAATACGCCAGATCACGTGGCATTAATCTGCTCTATTACCACTTCACTTCCAGTGCTTAATTAACATATATATCTTGCTACTTCTACTTACACTACATAGGCGTGCACATGCATATATATATATATACACATCAGGAAAATAATGGTGGAGCATCTGGAGCTGAACAGGATAATCAACGCCAGACAGCACGGATTCAGCGAATGCAAATCCTGTGTAACAAACCTCCTGGAGTTCTATGATAAAGTAACAGAGGTAAGGCAAGAGAGAGAAGGGTGGGTTAACTGCATTTTCCTGGACTGCAGGAAGGCCTTCGACACAGTTCCTCATATGAGATTAGTAAAGAAGATGGAAGACCAAGCATAACAGGAAGGGCACTGGAATGGATCAGGGAATACCTCACAGGGAGACAACAACGGGTCATGGTGCGTGATGAGGTATCACAGTGGGCGCCTGTGACGAGCGGTGTACCGCAGGGGTCAGTCCTAAGACCAGTGCTATTCTTGGTATATGTGAATGACATGACGGACGGGATAGACTCAGAAGTGTCTGTTCGCAAACGATGTGAAATTAATGAGGAGAATCACATCGGATGAGGACCAAGCAGGACTTCAAAGAGACCTGGACAAGCTTGACATCTGGTCTAGCAACTGGCTTCTCGAATTTAATCCTACCAAATGCAAAGTCATGAGGATCGGAGAAGGGCAAAGAAGACCGCTGACAGAGTACAGGCTAGGTGGACAAAGGCTACAAACCTCATCAAAGGAGAAAGGTCTTGGGGTGAGTATAACGCCAAGCACGTCTCCGGAAACACACATCAACCAGATAACTGCAGCAGCATATGGGCGACTGGCAAACCTAAGATTAGCGTTCCGTTACCGTAACAAGGAATCGTTCAAGACACTGTACACCGTGTACGTCAGGCCCATACTAGAGTATGCAGCACCAGTCTGGAACCCACACCTGGTCAAGCAAGTCAAGAAATTAGAGAAAGTGCAAAGGTTTGCGACAAGGCTAGTTCCACACCTCAGGGGAGTGTCCTATGAAGAAAGGTTGAGGGAAATAGGACTAACAACACTGGAGGACAGAAGGGTTAGAGGAGACATGATAACGACATACAAAATACTGCGGGGAATCGACAAGGTAGATAGTGACAGGATGTTCCAGAGAGGGAACACAGAAACAAGGGGGCACAACTGGAAGCTGAAGACTCAGATGAGTCAAAGGGATGTTAGGAAGCATTTCTTCAGCCATAGAGTAGTCAGGAAGTGGAATAGTCTAGCGAACGATATTGTGGAGGCGGGAACCATACATAGTTTTAAGACAAGGTATGATAAAGCTCATGGAGCAGGGAGAGCAGAGACCCAGTAGAGGACAGCGAAGAGGCGGGGCCAGGAGCTGAGTCTCGACCCCTGCAACCACAATTAGGTGAGTACAATTAGGTGAGTACACTCATCTAGGTTTTTATTCATTTTTTCTTAATAGTTTTTGTTCTTCTTTATTTCCTCTTATCTCCATGGTGAGGTGGAAAAGAATATTTCCTCCGTAAGCCATGAGTGTCGTAGGAGGTGACTAATATGCCGGGAGCAATGAGCTAGTAACCCCTTTACCTGAATAAACTACTAAAAAAGAGAAGAGGAACTTTACAATACTGGGATGTTTGAACGTGCGTGTAAGTAGTGCGTATGATAAGAGAAGCTAATATTGTGAATGAAAAGAAGTTGGATGTCGTTACTGTAAGAGACACAAAGCTGAAGGGGGTAGGGGAGCTTCATTATGGAGAAATAAATGGAATTAAGTCAGGAGTAACAGAGTTAGAGCTAAGGAAGGGGTAGCAATAATGTTGAAGGATCAGTTATGGAAAGAGAAGAGGGAATATAAATGTATAAATTCAAGGATTATGTGGATTAAAATAAGGGTTGTATGTGAAAAGTGGGTCATAATAAGTGTGTATGCACCTGGAAAAGAAGTATAGAGGAGAGAGAGATTGTGATAGACGTTAAGCGAGTGTGTTGGAACTTTTGAACCAAGTGAGAGGGTAATTGTGGTAGGGGACCTAAATGCTAAAGTGGGAGAAACGTTTAGAGAGGGTGTGGTAGGTAAGTTTGGGGTGCCAGGTGTAAATGATAATGGGGAGCCTTTGACTGAACTTGTATAGAAAGGGGTTGGTTATAGGTAATACATTAAGAAAAAAAGGATAAATAAGTATACAAGATATGATGTAGGGCGTAATGACAGTAGTTTGTTGGACTGCGCATTGGTAGATAAAAGACTGTTGAGTAGACTTCAGGATGTAAATGTTTTTAGAGGGGCCACAGATATATCAGATCACTTTTTAGTTGTAGCTACAGTGAGAGTAAAAGGCAGATGGGATACAAGGAAAATTGAAGAAGCAAGTAAGAGAGAGGTGAAAGTTTATAAACTAAAGGAGGAGGCAGTTAGGTAACATATAAACAACTATTGGAGGATAGATGGGCTAGTGAAGAGTATAGGCAATGGGGTTGAAGATGTATGGGGTAGGTTTTAGAATGTGTTAGAGTGTTCAGCAGAAGTTTGTGGTTACAGGAAAATGGGTGTGGGAGGGAAGAAGAGCGACTGGTGGAATGATGTAAAGAGATGTAAGAGTGAAAAAGTTAGCATATGAGAGGTTTTTTCGAAGTAGAAATGATGCAAGGAAGGAGGAGTATATGGAGAGAAAAAGAGAGGTTAAGAGAGTGGTGAAGGAATGCAAAAAGAGAGCAAAGGAGAGAGTGGATGAGATGTTATCAACATATTTTGTTGAAAATAAGAAAAAGTTTTGGAGCGAGATTAATAAGTTGAGAAAGCCTAGGGAACGAATGGATTTGATAATTAAAAATAGGAGAGGAGCGTTATTAAATAGAGAATTAGAGGTATCGGGAAGATGGAGGGAATATTTTGAGGAAATGTTAAATGTGGATGAAGATAGGGAAGCTGTGATTTCGTGTATAGGGCAAGGAGGAATAACATCTTGTAGGAGTGAGAAAGATCCGGTTGTGAGTGTGGGGGAAGTTCGTGAGGCAGTGGGTAGAATGAAAGGCGGTAAGGCCGCTGGGAATGATGGAATAAAGATAGAAATGTTAAAAGCAGGTGACGGAGGCCAAATTGTAGGAATAATTCTAATGTTCACGTGTCCTATGACCAAAGTTGTTGAATTAATTGCCAGTATCATGGAATGGCTCAAATCGCTTCCAAAACCCTCAGTGGCGGAGCTTCAAGACCTCAGAAAAGCTATCAAAAACTTCGACGACAGGAAAGAGTGAAACTTAAATGTGTGGGTATAGATCAGACCATTTTGTGTGTAAAGTAGCGAGATCTTTATTTTCTTAAACCACATTTAATAATTTTTAGAATACCTCTTATGAACGACTCCAATATTTAATGGCTGGTGTATCTTAGTGCCAGGAAAGTGTCCTGGCATTAATTTGATGTTGCAAAATAATAAAAATAACTTGGAATCGTTGGAATACCACCTCAACAACCCCTCTTCAGCCCTCTGACTAATACATTTAGTAACTCCAAACCTCCTAATTTCCACATTCCGAATTTTCTGCATAATATTTACTCCACACATTGCCCTTAGACAGGACATCTCCACTGCCTACAGCCGCCTCCTCGCTGCAGCATTTGCAACCCATGCTTCAAACCCATATAAGAGTGTTGGTACCACTATACTTTCGTACATTCCCTTCTTTGCCTCCATGGATAACGTTTTTTGTCTCCACAGATACCTCAATGAACCACTTACCTTTTATCCTTCATCAATTCTATGGTTAACCTCATCCTTCATAAACCCATCCGCTGACAAATGAACTCCCAAATATCTGAAACCATTAAATTCTTCCATACTCCCTCTCTCCAATGTGATATCCAATTTTTCTTTATTTAAATCGTTTGATACCCTCATCACCTTACTCTTATCTTTGTTCACTTTCAACTTTCTACCTTTACACACCCTCCCAAACTCGTTCACTAACCTTTGCAACTTTTAGAATCTCCCATAAGCACAGTATCATCCGTAAAAAGCAACTGTGTCAACTCCCATTTTGCATTTGATTCCCCATAATTTAATCCCACTCCTCTCCCCAACACTCTAGCATTTACTCCGCCTCTTCGCTGTCCGCTACTGGTCTCTGCTCTCCCTGCTCCATGAGCTTTATCATACCTTGTCTTAAAACTATGTATGGTTCCCGCCTCGACTGTATCGTTCGCTAGACTATTCCACTTCCTAACTACTCTATGGCTGAAGAATTGCTTCCTAACATCCCTTTGACTCATCTGAGTCTTCAGCTTCCAGTTGTGCCCCCTTGTTTTTGTGTTCCCTCTCTGGAACATCCTGTCACTATCTACCTTGTCGATTCCCCGCAGTATTTTGTATGTCGTTATCATGTCTCCTCTAACCCTTCTGTCCTCCAGTGTTGTTAGTCCTATTTTCCTCAACCTTTCTTCATAGGGCAGTCCCCTGAGTTGTGGAACTAGCCTTGTCGCAAACCTTTGCACTTTCTCTAATTTCTTGACATGCTTGACCAGGTGTGGGTTCCAGACTGGTGCTGCATACTCTAGTATGGGCCTGACGTACACGGTGTACAGTGTCTTGAACGATTCCTTGTTAAGGTAACGGAACGCTAATCTTAGGTTTGCCAGTCGCCCATATGCTGCCGCGGTTATCTGGTTGATGTGTGTTTCCGGAGACGTGCTTGGCGTTATACTCACCCCAAGGTCTTTCTCCTTTGCCGAGGTTTGTAGCCTTTGTCCACCTATCCTGTACTCTGTCAGCGGTCTTCTTTGCTTTTCTCCGATCTTCATGACTTTGCATTTGGTGGGGTTAAATTCGAGAAACCAGTTGCTAGACCAGATGTCAAGCTTGTCCAAGTCTCTTTGAAGTCCTGCTTGGTCTTCATCCGATGTGATTCTCCTCATTAATTTCACATCATCTGTGAAAAGAGACACTTCTGAGTCTATCCCGTCCGTCATGTCATTCACATATACCAAGAATAGCACTGGTCCTAGGACTGACCCCTGCGGTACACCGCTCGTCACAGGCGCCCACTGTGATACCTCATCATGCACCATGACCCGTTGTTGTCTCCCTGTGAGGTATTCCCTGATCCATTCCAGTGCCCTTCCTGTTATACACGCTTGGTCTTCCAACTTCTTTACTAATCTCATGTGAGGAACTGTGTCAAAGGCCTTCCTGCAGTCCAGGAAAATGCAGTCAACCCACCCTTCTCTCTCTCTTGCCTTACCTCTGTTACTTTATCATAGAACTCCAGGAGGTTTGTTACACAGGATTTGCTTTCCCTGAATCCGTGCTGTCTGGCGTTGATTATCCTGTTCTGCTCCAGATGCTCCACCATTCTTTTCCTGATGATTTTCTCCAAGACTTTGCACACTATACACGTAAGTGACACCGGTCTGTAGTTTAGTGCCTCTTTTCTGTCTCCTTTTTTAAAGATGGGGACTACGTTGGAATTTTTCCATACCTCAGGTAGCTGCCCAGTTTCAAGGGATGTGTTGAATATTATGGTAAGTGGCACACTCAGAACCTCAGCTCCTTCCCGAAGGACCCATGGGGAGATATTGTCCGGACCCATCGCCTTTGAGGTATCAAGGTCACTGAGTAACTGCTTCACCTCCCCCTCAGATGTGTGTATGCCCTCCAGCACTCGATACATCCCTTGTTGGTGATGCACCCCGTCCTGTCTACCCAGCTGCCTTCCTGCCTCCACTGTGAATACTTCCCTAAACCTCGAGTTGAGCTCCTCACATACCTCTTGATCATTACTTGTGAGTTCCCATCTTCCCTCCTCAGCCTTATCACCTGGTCCTTGACTGTTGTCTTCCTTCTGATGTGGCTGTACATCAGTTTCGGGTCAGACTTGACTTTCGATGCTATGTCGTTTTCGTACTGTTTCTGGGCCTCCCTCCGTACCTGTGCATACTCGTTTCTAGCTCTTCGACTAATCTCCTTGATGGCTTGGGTTCTTTGCCTTCTGTACCTTTTCCATTCTCTGGCACTCTGAGTCTTCGCCTCCCTGCATCTTTGGGTAAACCAGGGGCTCTTTCTGGTCTTCCCATTTAATCTTTTTCCTTTGGGTATAAACCATTCCTCTGCCTCCTGGGAGAGTGTGTATATGTGTGTGTGTGTGTGTGTGTGTGTGTGTGTATCATGTGGGAGATTGTGAGGGTTTGTGGTGGTAGTCAGTTTACAGTCGGTGCCAATAGTTCATGTGTGTGTATGTGTGTGCGTGTACTCACCTAATTGTACCCTCCTAATTGTTGTTGCAGGGGTCAAGTCATAGATCCTGCCCCTGCCTCTTCACTGGTCGCTACTAGGTCCTCTCTCTCCCTGTTGCATGAACTGTATTAAACCTCGTCTTAAAACTATGTATGCTTCCTGCCTCCACAACGTCACTTTAAAGACTATCCCACTTCCTGACAACTCTATGACTGAAGAAATACCCAACATCCCTTTGATTCATCTGAGTCTTCAACTTCCAATTGTGACCCCTTGTTTCTGTGTCCCATCTCTGGAACATCCTGTCTTAGTCCATCTTGTCAGTTCCTCACAGTATTTTATATGTCGTTATCATGTCTTCCCTGACACTCCTGTCCTCCAGTGTTGTAAGCCCGATTTCCCTTAACCGTCGTAGGACATTCAACTTAGCTCTGGGACTAGTCTTGTTGCAAACCTTTGCACTTTCTCTAATTTCTTGACCTGCTTGACCAGGTGTGGGTTAAAAACTGGTGCTGCATACTCGAATATAGGCCTGACGTACACGGTGTACATAGACTTGAACGATTCCTTACTGAGGTGTAGGAACGCTATTCTTAGGTTTGCAAGGCGCCCATATGCTGCAGCAGTTATTTGGTTAATGTGGGCCTCAGATGTGCTCGGTATTATACTCACCCCAAGATCCTTTTCCTTGAGTGAGGTTTGCAGTCTTTGGCCAGCTAGACTATACTCTGCGGTCTTCTTTTCCCTTTCCCGATCTTCATGACTTTGCATTCGGCGGGTTAAATTAAAGGAGCCAGGTGCTGGACCAGGCTTGCAGCCTGTCCAGGTCTCTTTGTAGTCCTGCCTGATCCTCATCCGATTTAATTCTCATTAACTTCACATCATCTGCAAACAGGGACACTTCTGAGTCTATCCTTTCCGTCATGTCATTCATATACACCAAAAACAGAACTGGTCCTAGGACCCCCCTCGTCAAAGGCGCCCACTTTGACACCTCGTCACGTACCATGACTTGTTGTTTCCTCCCTGTCAGGTATTCTCTGATCCACTGCAGTGCCCTTCCTGTTATACGTGCCTCATCCTTTAACTTTTGCACTAATCACTAGTGAGGAACTGTGTCGAAGGCCTTCTTGCAGTTCAAGAAAATGCAATCTACCCACCCCTCTCTTTCATGTCTTACTTCCGTTACCTTGTCATAAAACTCCAGTAGGTTTGTGACACAGGATTTTCCTTCCCTGAAACCGTGCTGGTTGTTGTTTATAAGCTTGTTCCTTTCTAACGTCAGTGTGAATGTACTCACCTAATTGTATGTATGTGTGTATATGGTTGTGTGTGTGTGTACATGTGTGTATGCGTGCGTGAACGTGAGTGTGTACACATGCTCGTGAACGTGTATGTAGGTGTGGTTTGAACATGTGTGTAGTGAAGGTGGGTGGGAGTAATGTGTGTGTACTTGCGTTAACTTGGGTTTGTGTATGTGTACACATGCGTGTGTATGTGGTTGTATGTGTACATGTGTGTATGCATGCTTGAACGTGGGGATGCATGTGCGTGAACGTGGGTGGATGTACATGTGTTCGTGTATGTACATGCGTGAATATACATGTTTGTGTGTGTGTGCGTGAATATGGGTGTGTATACGTGTGTGTGTACGTAAGTGAACATGACACAGGTATACAACACCGACAAGTTGATAAGACACATATGCAACAGTTATGTATCTTCATTCCGAAACGTTTCGCCTTCACGGTAGGCTTCCTCAGTCGAATACAATGATACAGAACTAAATCTTGGTACAGAAAACACCTTTGACAACTTCTTCAAGCTAGAAGTGATGAATTTGAGAGGGATGTTGCTCTCTCAATGATTATCTTCTGTCTTCTACTAGTAAACTACATCTCACCTTCACACACTTTATAAGTCTCCACATTCATGCTTAATGGGGGAGACGTTTTTGTTTTTGTTTTTCAATGGGAATTTGTCAGTGAATTAAGCACCATTTGATACCTAGATACTGTGTTTTTAGTGACGTTTTGCCTTACAGTTATGTAGAAAAAAAATATTAGTGCCCCATTTGACAAGTCTTAGGGCAAATCCTCTCCTACAAAATTAGTAAGACATACAATGTTCTAATTGAACTCAGATGCAAGACAAAGAGTTAGGTTTTTGAATTAGAGAGAGTCGTGAGCTTACTGTTAATAGATTGCATTATAAAAAATGCTGAAATACGTTTTCTTTTATTTTGTTGGGAAACAAAAATCAGTAATAACTGTAATTCAATAGAACCATCATTCTTCAATAACCTACGAAAGAATCATGATGCTCTGATAAATACTCTATGCATGAGAGGATTTATAATGTCAATAACTTATTCCTGAGATATTGATAATTATGCTTGTATAAAAATCTAGGGAAATGTCACGCCAAACTTCAGCGCACTATACTCCCCTAACCCATGGGAAGCCAGAAGGCTACTGAGGTGCGTCCACCACCGCTCACCCACTACACTCCTCACAGTAGTTGCCATATAGTGTCACCCACTACACTCCTCACACGAGTTGCCATGTAGTGTCACCCACTACACTCCTCACAGTAGTTGCCATGTAGTGTCACCCACTACACTCCTCACACGAGTTGCCATATAGTGTCACCCACTACACTCCTCACACGAGTTGCCATGTAGTGTCACCCACTACACTCCTCACACGAGTTGCCATGTAGTGTCACCCACTACACTCCTCACACGAGTTGCCATGTAGTGTCACCCACTACACTCCTCACACGAGTTGCCATGTAGTGTCACCCACTACACTCCTCACACGAGTTGCCATGTAGTGTCACCCACTACACTCCTCACACGAGTTGCCATGTAGTGTCACCCACTACACTCCTCACACGAGTTGCCATGTAGTGTCACCCACTACACTCCTCACACGAGTTGCCATGTAGTGTCACCCACTACACTCCTCACACGAGTTGCCATGTAGTGTCACCCACTACACTCCTCACACGAGTTGCCATGTAGTGTCACCCACTACACTCCTCACACGAGTTGCCATGTAGTGTCACCCACTACACTCCTCACACGAGTTGCCATGTAGTGTCACCCACTACACTCCTCACACAGTTGCCATGTAGTGTCACCCACTACACTCCTCACACGAGTTGCCATGTAGTGTCACCCACTACACTCCTCAACTGAGTTGCCATGTAGTGTCACCCACTACACTCCTCACACGAGTTGCCATGTAGTGTCACCCACTACACTCCTCACACAGTTGCCATGTAGTGTCACCCACTACACTCCTCACACGAGTTGCCATGTAGTGTCACCCACTACACTCCTCACACGAGTTGCCATGTAGTGTCACCCACTACACTCCTCACACGAGTTGCCATGTAGTGTCACCCACTACACTCCTCACACGAGTTGCCATGTAGTGTCACCCACTACACTCCTCACACGAGTTGCCATGTAGTGTCACCCACTACACTCCTCACACGAGTTGCCATGTAGTGTCACCCACTACACTCCTCACACGAGTTGCCATGTAGTGTCACCCACTACACTCCTCACACGAGTTGCCATGTAGTGTCACCCACTACACTCCTCACACGAGTTGCCATGTAGTGTCACCCACTACACTCCTCACACGAGTTGCCATGTAGTGTCACCCACTACACTCCTCACACGAGTTGCCATGTAGTGTCACCCACTACACTCCTCACACGAGTTGCCATGTAGTGTCACCCACTACACTCCTCACACGAGTTGCCATGTAGTGTCACCCACTACACTCCTCACACGAGTTGCCATGTAGTGTCACCCACTACACTCCTCACACGAGTTGCCATGTAGTGTATTTCAAGTGAAAAAATCATAAAAATCGCAATTTTGGAGGTAAAAAAAATAAAAAACTGACGAATTGCCAACAAGTTCTTTTGCTACCAGCAAAAACAAAAAAATACTTTTTAGAATAAACATACTTAGAAATATGATATAAAGAAGCTGATTGCATCAACATGTTGCCAGAATTATGCACTATTTTTGGTAAGAAAACATTTTTTTCCATAATTTTTCAATTTTTCTTTCCTAATTAATCGAAAAAGGCTCGCCCCCCCTTTAAACTTCACACTGTTCCAGACTCTGGAGCAGAACTCTTCTCCAGGCTGAGGGACTGACCACCTCAAAACTACGTCTTCAAGGCTGATGGACTGATGACATCGTCTCTACTACTCCTGCTAAACTTTTGTATTCGACTGATGAAGCCTACTGTGTAGGCGAAACGTTTCGGAATAAAAACACCTAACTGTTGCATATGTGTCTTACTTATCAAGTACGTAAGTAAGTTAGATTATTCAGGTGTACACAAATACAGTTACACAAATTATGATACATAGCAGCATATGTGTAGAGAACCATCCAGGATAACACAAACAAGTCACACAAAGTCACTTATTTCCATTGTTGTCTTTTTAATACCTTATTATCATCCTCTTCATCCTCATCCTGCTCCTCATCCTGCTCATCATCCTGCTCATCATCCTGCTCATCATCCTGCTCCTCCTGCTGCTGCAGGATCAGCCATGCTGGCTGATACTGGACCCTCCAACACAATATGGCTAACTGAATTTGTAACCTGACAATATACACAGAGTGGAACTGGGCGCCTCTCCGTGAGATACCCATGAGTGAGACGTGTGTGCCCAGTGCCAAGACGAAAAAGCGTAGTCTCACAATTTATGATAGTAGAAGTCATGTAAGTCTCCAGTCTTTGTAATCTACTGTAATTAAACCACAAACATTGTTCAGTGTTCCAAGCAACCAGTTGACTCACCATCAGTAGTGAAGGAAACTATGGGAGAATAGACTTTTGCAACTGATGACTAATTACACTGCTATGTCAACCTTATTCAATGAATAAGAAATACAGGAGTTAGAACACATTATTAGGAACTCCTTGTTCTTTAACATTTTTCAGTTTCAATATGGAGTTGGTCCTCCATTTGCAGCTAAACCACCACCAGTTCGTCGAAACATTTATTCATATAGCATTTGAACAGTATCCAGGAAACTTTTGAGGTATTACTCAAGCAAAACCTGCTGAAACTCTTCCAAAGACGACGGTGGAGGAAATCGGTTTCTGACTTACAGTTCCAACTGACCCCACAGATGATCGATAATATTTTGATCCGGCGATTGTGGAGGCCAATCCAAGTGTTCCTCTTCACTTTCATGTTCTTCATACCAGTTTTGAACATCTCTAGCAGTGTGAACTGGTGCATTATCGTCTCAGATGATGGCGCAAAAGGGGACTTGTAACACATTTAAATTGATTATTCAGTTATTTGACAGTTCAATCAGCAGGTGTTAATGTTATTTTGTCCAACCCCCGGGATGCTATATCACGCCACCTAGCTTAAGGGAAGAAATCACTCAACTATTTTAATGCACTGCATCGCGTACTTCAGTAGGCTTCATCAGCAAAGACTTTCCTTACAACTTAAGGAATATCTGGTCGTCAAAATTATATACTGTACCACAAAATATGACGTCGAAACTGAGCACGAAGAGAAAACGAGACTACTACGTTCAAAGACAAAATGCAGGGTGAGAATATTTTGTAAATCTGGTGGAAATATCTACCTTGCTACCTTAAATTTTGAGGAGTTAAGTTTGTCACTGGCTAACCTTGATGATATTTTAGACAACTCAAATAACATACAAGATGTTCACACTAATTCCACTGCTGACTATGGTAAAATTCACACAATTATTGCTAAGCTACAGTTGTTGAAGAGTTGCATCAAAGGTATACAGCGTTTCTTTAATCTGATAAATTTTAGAGGCTAAAGGATGTTACCTTACCTAATCTCGTTTCAAATTTCAGCCCTGTCTAAGGTATACTACAAGGAAATATATCAAAGTTTCCAACCGTGCCGGGGATCGAACCACGGACCCCTCAGTATGTGAGCTGAGGCTGATATCAGCCGACCCATGTCCTTTACAATGGAGACTCATCTTGTTAAATAGTGCTGGTAGTTGTAGTGGTAATGGTTGAAGCAATAGTTAGTAGTTCTCTATAGCATACTGGTTCAGAATCTGTATTAA
>WNWK01019278.1:0-38132 GCA_009830355.1 Cherax destructor
TGCTTGCTATCACCACTACAAATATTCAATTAACAATTCATCTTTTTTTTTTCTCTTTACATTTTGGTGGGTTCATAAAATGAAACTTTTATAAACGACATGTACAGTAAACCAAATTTTTATGTGGCATTTGTAAGGAGAGTAACTCCCGTTATGAGTCTATTATTGCTCCCAAACTCATTATTTCTATTTTTTTTAATTTATAATATATGCATTGTGCGAAGGTGTTTTCTAATGGCATATTTTTTATTTTCTATCCTAAGTTAAGAAGGAAATTGCATAGCTTTTGACTGAAATAGGTAAGCTACTGAGATTAAGAAATTTATTATCAAATATTATCCAGGGTTGGAAGTAAATGTTGTAAAAAACCCAAAAAATGGAAAAAAAACACATAACATATAAATTTATCCTTTATTGACAATGTTTTTCCCACACAAAGGGGGTTTTCAATCCAAACAGATCTGTTTTTGGACTTGACAAACCCCCGTGTGGGGGGTGTCAATAAAAAATCCATTCTGCTTTTTTTATTTTCCCTTATCCCGATTAGGAAAAAAACTTCTTTCACTATGATTGTAGGCACATTACAAAGGGTTAAGAAATTTTTTATCAAATATTATTTGTTCTATTTCCATAGAGTATTAATGTCTTTTCTTTATCACTAACAATACAGTTTTCACTGCTTATGTTAATACTTCGGGAATTTAAATGTCATAGATTTCAAGATGGATTTGGATTAGGGTCTACTGTTTTTTATATTTGATAGGGTAAAAAGGCATCAGCCATTCAAATTCAAATTTTTTTTTCCTTTCAAGTTTCAATGTGGTTGCTTTTAGGAAGTATATTTTCAGTGGTAGTTTAAATAGGGTTTACAATGATTTTAGGGAAAAAAGGATATCATGCTTTGGCTTGGGATCTAAACATTGTATTACTGATTATTTAAAACTATCGTACAAAACAGTTTGATCAGGTTACACTAATTAAACAATAGGTTATACATCTATTAAAAATATGTATTCAACATTTACATAGGTTAAAATATGGAATTTATTGTCTTTGATCATTTCTTTTGGGGTTCTGAGGCTAGGGGTAATCATAATTTGGGTGGGGGAAGTACTTGGTAGCTTTGTAGGTACAGTTAAGTATGTACTGAGTATTTATTTTTGGGTGAGTAGGGGGTTTTTTAAGAGGTCTTGAATTGATGTACAGACGGGTTTCCCTTGGGTTTTCCCGGGTTTGAATTCCAAATTTTGGGCCCCTTTTTGCATAGAAGGGACACAAAGCAGTGAAGATTTTTTATGAGGATAGTGAGGCTCAGGTTGAGTGTGTAGGGGGGAAAGGGGACTATTTCCCAGTAAAAGTGGGCCTTGACGGATGTGATGTCACCGTGGTTGTTCAATATATTTATAGGGGGGGTTGAAGAAAAGTAATCGAGGTCTTGGCAAGAGGTGTTGGGCTAAAGATAAAGAAAAAAAACAAAGTGGGAGTTGTCACAGTTTTTTTTCTGATGACACTGTGCTGGGAGACTAAAGAAGCTGCAGGGGTTGGTGGATGAATTTGGTGGGGTGTGAAAAAAAAAAATTTAAAAGTAATATAGGAAAGAGAAAGGTGATGGGGATAAAAAAAAGAATAGGTGAAAAAGTTATATCAGATTGGGGGGAGAGAGTATGGAGGAGGTGAATGTATTCAGATTTTTGGGAGGGGAATGTCGGCGGATGGGTCTATGAAGGATGAGGTGAATCATAAATTGATGGGGGAAAGGGTGAGTGGGCACTTGGAGTTTTTGAGACAAAGCCTTGTCCTGAAAAAGGGAATGTAGGGGTATAGTTTACCAACGCTCTTTTTGGGTTGAAGCATGGGTGTAATGTTCCCGAGGAGAAGGCGGGAGGCAGTGGAATGTCATGTCTGAGGTAAATTTTGGTGTGAATTAATGCAGAAATTGGGTTTGGAAATTAGGAGGAGGTGCGGGGTTAAAAAAGTTGTTCAGGGGGCTGAGGAGGGTTTAGGTGGTTTGGACATGTGAGAGAATGGACAGCAAGTGACTTGAGTGTATAAATCTGTAGTGGGGGAAAGGGCGGGGTAGGGGGTCGGCCTGGGAAAGGTTGGGGGGAGGGGTAAAGGAAGTTTTGTGTCGGGGGCTTGGACTTGAAAGCATGTGTGGCTTTTTGATAGGGTGAATGGAGGCATATGGTTTTTATTTGACGTGCTGTTGGGGGGAGAAAATCTTTATAAAGGATTCAGAAACCGGCGGGCCGGATTTGAGTTCGGAAATGGGAAGTACAGTCCCGGCACTCTGAAGGGGGGGTTTAATGTTGCAGTTTTATAACTGTAGTGTCCCCCTTCTGGCAAGCGTGATGGAGTGAATGATGATAAAATTTTTCTTTTCGGGCCCCCCTCCCTTTGGGGGGAATCGGATGAGTTTAAAAAGTTGAGGAAGCCTAGAGAACAAATTTTTGACAGTTAAAAATAGGAGGGGGGTTATTAAATGGAGGAAGGGGTATCGGGAAGATGGAGAGAATATTTTGAGGATTTGTTAAATGTTGATGAAGACGGGGAAGCTGTGATTTCGTGTGTAGGGAAAGGGGGAATAACATCTTGTAGGGTTTTGGAAGAGCCAGTTGTGGGTGTGGGGGAAGTTCGTGAGGCAGTGGGTAGAATAAAGGGGGGGAAGGCAGCTGGGATTGATGGGATAAAGATAAAAATGTTAAAAGCAGGGGGGGATATAATTTTGGAGTTTTTGGTGCTATTATTTAATAAATGTATGGAAAAATTTAAGGTACCTAGGGATTGGCAGAGGCGTGTTTTTTCCCTTTTTGTATAAAGGAAAAGGGGGACAAAAGAGTGAAAAAAAGGGGGAAAAAGTCTGTTAGTGTACCTGGTAAAGTGGGTAGAGTTTTTATTGAAAAAATTTAAAGAGTAAAACAGAAAGCAGGATAGCAGATGAACAAGGGGCTTTAGGAAAGGTGGGGGTGTGTAGACCAAGTGTTTACAGTGAAACATAAGGGGAACAGTATTTGGATAAGGGTAAAAATGTTTTTTTGGCATTTTATGGATTTGGAAAGGCGTATGATAGGGTAGATAGGGGGCAATGTGGCAGATGTTGCAGGTGTTTGGGAAAAGGAGGAAGGTTTGAAAGCAGTGAAGAGTTTTTATGAGGAAAAGGGGAGGCTCAGGTTAGAAGGGGGAGGAGGGGAAGGGGGCTTTTTCCCAGTAAAGTGGGCCTTAGAAAAGGATGTGTGATGTCACCTTTTTTGTTCAATATATTTATAGATGGGGTTGTAAGAGAAGTGAATGCGGGGGCTTGGCAAAAAGGTGTTGGGCTAAAAAATAAAGCAAATACAAAGTGGGAGTTGTCACGTTGCTTTTTGCTGATGACACTGTCTTTTGGGAGATTCTAAAAAGGGGAAACTGCAGAGGTTGGTGGATAATTTGGTAGGGTGTGAAAAAGAAGAAAATTGAAAGTGAATATAGGAAAAGTAAGGTGATGAGGATAACAAAAAAAATAGGTGACGAAAGATTGGATATCGATTGGAGGGGGAGCTGCTCGAAGTCAAGGTACCACTGCAGTGGAAACCTCTATTTACGAGCAGCCCCCAAACCTAAAATTATGAAATGTTTTTTTGTAGGTGTTTTGAAAGGGTTTTTTTTTGGGGGTCTAACGGACTAACCTAATTTCATTTTCCTTTAGGGGAAAACAAATTTTTTTTGGTAAGGGCACTCAAACAGCCTTCTGGAACAAATTAATTTTGAAACCGGGGTACCACGGGTACAAACATTTGAGTGAAAGGAAGACACTGAAGAAGAATTGTGGGCAATGCAAGATGGAACCAAATCTTTTACTCACATTTATAAAAAAATCCTTGTGTAAAACAAAATACTCTTAAAAAAATTGAGGATGAGAAAATAATTAAATTAGAAGAGGAAATGACAAGATATTAAAGTTCTAGAGTGTGAAAAACCCGGTGATTTGCTCAATCTTTAAACTCCAGGCCCGTTTCATTCACAAGCATTGTTGTCAAAATACTGGGGAAAAAGCATTATACAAAAAGTTCGAAACCTTCGGGAAAATTAAAAGGCTGCTAACTAGCAAAAAGTTTAAGATAAGACATAAGATAAGATTTTGTTCGGATTTTTAACCCCAGAGGATTAGGGCCCCCCAGGGTAAAACCCCAAAAAAGTTGGGGTGTCATCGAGGACCCCTTGTTTTATTTCCATTGGGGTCCTCAGTCTTGTTCCTTAGGGGTGCAACCCACACAGCCAACTAACACCCAGGTATCTATTTGCAAGATGAAAGGAAAACAGGTGGGGAAACACATCGAATGTTTCCACCCCACCAGGAATCAAACCCGGACCCTCAGAGTGTGAAGGAGAGCTTTGCGGGCAGGCCATGGGGCCCCCTGGGGTTAGGGAAATTCTTGTACATTAAATCTGTTAAATTAATGTGACAGAATTTCAGGAATAGCTTTAAAAAAGAAAGAAGGAAAATTGCACTTTTTAGATAGAGGAGCTGATTATGAAAACAAACTAATCTGGAACTGCAAGAATAAGAAGAAAATTTAAAAAAAAATTTGTAAAATACTGTAGATGAGAGATTTTCAGTTTACAAGAAAACTGCAAGTAGTGATAGAGGTTAAAACTGTACTGACGGGAAATATCACTAGCTTGTGCCAAGAGGCTCATTGCTTGTCCTGGTAATGTTTCTAATTTTATATAAAAATGACTTTCCCGATAGTATAAAAAAACTAGAGGGATTAGTACCAAACCCTTTCACATGAAAATCACTTCCTATGGAAGCAAAAGACTGGGAGGAGATGCAACATTCCCCCCAAAGAAAAGCAGGGACTTTCCCTGAGTACATTGGGGAGACAAAACAATAAGTGTCCCGGGGTCCCAAAACTGTTCAGCTGCCTCCCAGCATACATAAGGGGGGTTACCAATAGACCCCCGGGGTCTTCAAGAAGGCACTGGGCAGGCACCTTTAAAATCAGTACCTGACCAACCAGGCTGTGGTTCCCACGTCAGTTTGGGGCGGCCAGCAGTAACAGCCTGGGGTTTAAACAGACCCTGATCCACCATGAGGTCTGGTCTCAGACCGGCCCACGGACCCTTTTACCCCCGAAACCCCTCCAAGTAAATTCCAGGTATAATTTTTTTGGATGATGACAACCTCTTATACAGTGGACCCTGAGTTTTGGCCATAATTTTTTCCAGAAGGCTGTTCGAGTGCCCCCAAAAAACGAATTTGTTCCCATAAGGAATAATGTAAATTAGATTAGTCTATTTAGACCCCAAAAATACATTTACAAAAACACTTACAATAATACACTTACAAATTGTTGAGTTGGGGGTTTTATGAAACTCGGGTTTTAAATATAATTTTTATATTTAAAAACCCCTTTAAGAATACTTTGGGGACTGGGGAATTGAGATGAAGGGTACGATGATAGGATTCAATGTGGGTATGTTAACTTTTATTCTTTGTATATTATTTTCATTTTTAATTTAGATTTTACAATTTGATTGTGTTTTGTTCAGTTTTCTTTGAAAGGGGAAAAAAAAAAAGTTATGTTTCATTTTACAGGGTACCCCGGGAACCTAATGGCTGTATAAATTGATTGATTTATAAACATGTTTTAAATTTTTGCTTTTTATTCTAAATTTCAAAACTATATTCCTTATTGAACAAGATTTATTGTAAAGTTCACGCTACAGGCAAATATAAATTTCTTATCACAATTTAAAATATATGAACTCTGTACATAGGTGCTTATTCAGGTTTGCATGTGTAAATATGTGGTAACCTCCTTTCTAATATGGTACTGTATATGTTTTTAAAAAAGATATAATGGAAAATGCAGGTAAATAATAATTCATAATATGACCTTGGGGCAGTTTGTATGTATATACTATGAAGTTTTATTGCAGACAACATTGGCATTTAATAAAATAAAATGTTTATTAGCATTTACCCTATTTTGATTACTTTTTTTAATTATCATTAAAAGTATTTGAAAACTAGGCATATTTAATGCCCTTTGCTGAAATGGTCAGTAGGCAGATATATGAGAGAGTTCAGTGTTAAATGAATGCTTTACTTCAATTTTTCAAGTTTTAACAATGATTTATATTCTACAGATACGGAGGATAAAAGCAGAATCTGAAGTCTTACCAGGAACACCAGAGAATTTGGCATAAAGACTTCATCTCATCTGTAACTTACCTGCTGATGATCTGGAAATCTGAAGCTGGTGACATGAAGTTTGCAGAATTGTTTTCAGGAAAATGTCTTAAATGTATTTAGCATTAATTGCCATCTTTGTGTTAATTTGTTTTTAATAATGTAAAACCATTTATATGAATCTTCTGTTATATTCTTATTAACTGTTAGATCAAATAATATTTGACTATTTGTGAATTTTTCTTAAACTATTCAAGGAAATTTCATAATTAAAATTTATAACACTGGTTTTCATTATTTTAAATATGTATTATTATTTATTGATATAAGTGTTGTGGATACAAACACCTTATCAGTTCAACATTATATGTCAGATTTATAGTTTTTTCTTTTCAAAAATTTATGTATACCTGTATATTAGGCATTTTTTTATATCAATAAATTTAGCAGGCTACTGGCATAGTGCATTGGATGCTATGTGCCTCTCAGTCTGTCAGCTTAAGGAAAGGAACTGGATGAGTTATGTTGACACAGCCTTTTCTTACAGTAAGTGGGGACCTTGACAGGCTACGAAATTTTTTTTTGTCACTGACAGGGTATACAAAATTTGATTCTCGATAGTGCAATCCATGAGAAATTCTAAATTAATATTTTGTATTTTTAAAAAAATGATTCATTAAATACAGTACTCAAAATTTGTATACCATGAGGAAATATAAAATCTACAGTATTCAGGAATTTTTTTGTTTAATTAGAAGAATGAGATGATGCAAAAGTAGGAAGTATTGAGAATATTACCATCATTTCAAGGTGGGAGACAGCCAGGTGTTGAAGAAAAAATATATATGCAGTGGAACCTCGGTTTCGTTTTCCCTGGTTTTCGTCTAATTCTGTTTTCAACAACTTTTTCCAAAATTTGGTCCCAGTTTTGCTTCATCACCTCGTTTTGTGCGGCGTATGAACGTGTCCACCTGCCCACGCCCACACAAAGCATCCCACGCACGCATTCTGAGTCAGTCTGGCTTTGTTTCTAGTTGAGTGAACATTACTCTGCGCGTTCATATGAAACATTTCGTAACAATCCATTGTTTTTTGTGCTTGTTTATTAGTGCGACTGCTAAATAAGCCACCATGGGGACAAAGAAATTCGAGTGCCAGCCCTTTGATAAAGAAGGCGAGAAACACGATAGAATTCAAGAAAGAACTCATAGCAAAGTACGAAAGTCCATGGGGTTGGATGTGAGTGGCCAGGATGTGGAAGAGTTGGTGGACGACCACAGGGAAGAGCTGCAACACCTTCAACTGGAACAGCAACAGATCGTAGCTGAGGAAATTGCTTCAGAGAAGGAGGAAGAGAGAGGGGAGAACGTGCCTTCTTCAGTGATTAAGGACATGTGTGCAAAGTGGAGTAAGTTGCAAAGTTTTGTGGAGAAATATCACCCTAACAAAGCTGTTGCAAGCCATGTCTGCAACATGTTCATTGACAATGCCTTGTCTTATTTTAGGCAAATCTTAAAGAGATGCCAGAAACAGACCTCTCTGGACAGATTTTTTGTGCGACAGGGGTCCAATGCCAGTAAAAGACAAAGAAGGGAAGTAACCCCGGATAGGGACTTGATACCTGAAGTCCTTATGGAGGGGGATTCCCCTTCCAACCAATAACCTTTCCTCCTCCCTCTTCCCTCCTCGCGTCTTCCATACGCCAACAAGAATCTTCAATAAAGGTAAAAGTGATGTTAAATGTTCATTTATCCATTTCATTAGTCTTTCTTCTTTCTTTCAACAAATCGCCATTTCCCACAAGCGGGTGGCTCCAAAGAGAAAAACAAGTTTCTCTTTTAACTTTAGTAATGTATACAGGAGAAGGGGTTACTAGCCCCTTGCTCCCGGCATTTTAGTCGACTCTTGACACGCATGGCTTACGGAGGAAGAATTCTGTTCCACTTCCCCATGGAGATAAGAGGGAACAAGAACTAGTAAGAAAATAGAAGAAAACCCAGAGGGGTGTGTATATATGTACATGTACATGAATGTGTAGTGTGACCTAAGTAAGTAGAAGTAACAAGACATACCTGAAATCTTGCAAATTTATGAGACAGAAAAAAGACACCAGTAATCCTTTCTTTCTTTCAACACGTCGGCCGTTTCCCACCGAGGCAGGGTGGTCCAAAAGGAAAACGAAAGTTTCTCCTTTTACATTTAGTAATATATACAGAATAAGGGGTTACTAGCCCTTGCTCCTGGCATTTTAGTCGCTCTTACGACACGCATGGCTTACTGAGGAAGAATTCTGTTCCACTTTCCCATGGAGATAAGAGGAAATAAGAACAAGAACTAGTAAGAAAATAGAAGAAACCCAGAGGGGTGTATATATATGCTTGTACATGAATGTGTTGTGTGACCTAAGTGTAAGTAGAAGTAATAAGACATACCTGAAATATTGCATATTTATGAGACAGAAAAGACACCAGTAATCCTACCATCATGTAAAACAATTACAGGCTTTCGTTTTACAATCACTTGGCAGGATGGTAGTACTCTCCTGGGCGGTTGCTGTCTACCAACCTACTACCTAGGATTTCATTAGTCCTTTATATTTATTTCTTATTGTTTTCTGTATGTAAACTATAATTATTCTCTATAAAATGTATTTTTGTTAATATTTTTGGGTGTCTGGAACAGATTAATTTGATTTACATTATGTATTTCTTATGGGAAATATTGCTTCATTTTTTGTTGAATTTGGCTTTTGTCAGACTTTCTGAACGAATTAATGACGAAAACCGAGGTTCCACTGTATGTATATTCATTCATTGTTTAAATGATTAATATTTGTGGCCAAGAAAATATGATTGCCAATTTTTTTAACAGTTTTACCGTATGATATTTTATTCAAGCAGAATATTTCATAATTTTTATTATAGTATTCATGTTGTAAGGAGAAATACGGTATAATGAGTGTTGTCTTTTATTTCTTCCTGTTAGTGTGTGGTTACAGCCTGTCCTCCTAACACTGTCGACTTCTTATAGAATTTTTTAAGGAGATTTCTCAGTACAGTGGACCCCGGTTATCGGCCATAATTGCTCCAGAATGCTGTTTGAGTGCCATTACCGAACGAATTTGTTCCCATAAGGACAAATGTAAATTAGATTAGTCCGTTTCAGACCCCCAAAAATACACTTACAAAAGCACTTACAAAAATACACTTACATAATTGTTCAAGTTGGGAGCAGTATGATAACCGGGGGTCCACTGTATATGCTATTTAGTTTTGGTTTCCTTAGGTTAGATTGTCAACAATTAACCCTTAAGCTTTCTGATGTGCCTCATATGTCAAGGGACCAGATGGTGTCTTTATACAGTACACCCTATGCCTAATTTTTTGTGCCTTCAGCTCAAATGGGAAAAAAATCCAGGATCAGGTGGTCCATTCAGTGCATCATGGATAACACTACCTCAGTAGTACATGTAAACAATGCCCAGAACCTGTCATACTACCATCAGCTTACCTGCCAACAAACTGGGTGTGGAACTGAAAGGAAATTGCTTTATTTATTCAAAATTTATTATGCTCTTATAATACTAACAGAAAAATTCAACAAAGATTAAGATTCTTTATTTCAGCATGATACTATGTAGATTTTACTTAGGACAACCTAATAAAGTCAAATACAGTGGACCCCCGAGTTACGAGCACCTCGGAAATCGTACAATTATGTAAGTGTAATATTGTAAGTGCTTTTGTAAGTGTATTTTTGGGGGTCTGAAATGGACTAACCTACTTGACATTATTCCTTAAGGAAGAAAATTCGTTCGGTAATGGCACTTGAGCAGCCTTCTGGAATGAATTATGCTCGTAACTCGGGGGTCCACTGTAGTGTGATTTCTCTGCTTCAGGGAAAAATTGTTTGAGTACTGTAAACTATTTCATGTTTCTTCGCATTTTTTGGTGTTTTTTTATATTATTTGCATAAATAAGTCACCATGGGGCCTATGAAGATTAGTGATAACAGGCCAATGAAAAAAAAAAAAAAATTTGGTTGGAAAAAAATTTGTTCGATATTCGAACAGATGTGCACTCGAACAGCCTCCTTGAATGAATTAAGTTTGAGTACCGAGGTTTCACTGTATGTGTGAACAGAAAACTGGGACACACACAGCAGACTCTAAAATGCACTATCAAATAACCATGTTTGCATTTTGGTGTCAACATTGATTTACCAATGGCTTTCAGCTCAAGGGGAAAAAATCGACATTAGGAGGATGGGCTGATGGTTATCCTTGGAGGTATAGTATTTTGTCTTCTGCATTCTCATTTGTCTCTATTAGTTCATGAGTAGATCATGTACAATCTACTGTCAAACATTAGGTGATATTAGTGATAAATATAGTCTATTCTTTTATAAAAATTACTATTTAGATACGATAAAGTGAATGCAGATTGTCTACTTTTACATACGTACTACTGTTTATACATTTTATTTATAAAAAGAATTTAACATTAACAAATTAGCATAACCTTGTAGTTGGTTGGTTACTATTCATCTGCTTAGATGACAGTGCAAGTTAAATACAAAAGTTTTCCCTCCTTCCTTGTATTATGCATAAAAACAAGGCCAAGGTCATTTTGAATACAAAAACTATTTGGGTTGCATACTGTATTTGAAACTTCTCATAACTTACCATATTGTTAAATTTATTGACTGGAATGGACTGCCTACACTACTTTATAATAAAAAATTCAATTTAATGAATATTTAATTTAACAGGTTTCAAATTTAGCAAACAAAACCCATTATCCAGTCAACATGCAGAAACAACAGACAAAGTCCATTGTGCCTAGAATTGTTCATTATTACTATGATCAGCTGAATAAATTTATTTTAGAAACAGACTTTGTCTGTTTGCAGAATTGTTCATTATTTCTACTATCATGGCAAAACATCTTATTGTTTGAATTTAACCGACAATTGGCATTACCAGATGTCCTCCTTTTCTTTATTAGACCATTAAATCAATGTTTCACTGTACAAAATATAAAAAAAGGGCAATGATGTGCTGGTGTATATGGTACATGTACCATAATAAAGAAAGATGTAGAAATTTATATATAGTAATTAACCCTTAAACTGTCCACACGTAGATCTACGTTCACTCGCGCACTGCTCCGAATATTTTGAAAAAAAAAATCGTTTTTTTTTAAAAAATGAAGAGCGCATTTTTATAAACAGGATAGGCTAAAAAAAAAAAATTTTAGGGCCAGTACTTACCGAGATATAAGCCCTACAAGTTGGTGCTGGATGCTCACCTGACGGCAACAACAAGTCCTGCCGCTTGCAGAAGTAATGCCGATATACTTTTTTTTCTAGTTTTTATTTTATTTTATACAATTTTTATGTTCTGGTAATTACAATTTATAATAGTTCTTGTGATTTCATAGCCAATCTTTGTTCTAACACTAATATTAGGTACTGAAATAGTACTCAAATAGTCACAATGACACCAACAGGTGAACAATTTCACCTGCCTTGGTCATTTACTATTGTCTATAAATATATACAAAGTATTTATAGGTCCCAGCAATGTTTTAGACATCCTGGAGTATATATGAAACTCCTTGAAGAATGGTGTTATGACAATTGTCAGATAACTACTGATAAGACAGTGACATTGATGAATGAATGTGTGCCAGGAACCCTTGCTTTGTTTTCACTGTCTGTATCTGTCTATCTATCTATCTGTCTATCTATCTATCTGTCTATCTGTCTATCTATCTGTCTATCTATCTGTCTGTCTATCTGTCTATCTATCTGTTTGTCTATCTATCTGTCTATCTGTTTCTCTATCTATCTGTCTATCTGTCTATCTATCTGTCTATCTGTCTATCTATCTGTCTATCTGTCTATCTATGTTTCTATCTATCTGTCTAGCTCAGCTTATCTGTCTTTGTTTGCCTGCCTATGTGTGCCTGGAGTATAATATGAAACTCCGTGACTAATGGTGTTATGACAAGTGTCAGATAACACTGACAGCCCAATGACATTGATGAATGAATGTGCGCAGGGAACCCTCGCTTTGTTTTCACTGTATCTGTCTATCTATCTGTCCATCTGTCTATCTGTCTGTGTCTCTGTCTAGCTCTGCTTATCTGTCTTTCTGTCTGCCTGTGTGTGCCTGGAGTATATGAAACTCCTTGAAGAATGGTGTTATGACAAGTGTCAGATAACACTGACAGCCCAGTGACATTGATGAATGGGAGCAGGAACCCTCTCCTTGTTTCCACTGTCTATCTGTCTGTCTGTCTAGCTCTGCTTATCTGTCTTTCCGTCTGCCTGTGTGTGTATCTTTCCGTCTGCCTGTGTGTGTGTGTTCTTCCGTCTGCTTGTCTCAGTCTGAGTGCGGCTCGTAAGCCAACAGGTATTATACGCGATGCAGAAGTGACAATGTGACAATGCGATTACTTGCCAGTCATGTGTATTATGTCTTATATATACAAGTATTGTATAGGACTTTGCCTGGATTTTTTAGGTTATCCTAAATAATTTACACTATGTATAATAACTGTACTTATGTGTACATGTGAGAGAGATATTACAGATATATATAGATAGACAGATATAGACAGATACAGAGATATAGGACAGATAGATATAGACAGATATAGACAGAGATATAGACAGATATAGACAGATATAGACAGAGATATAGACAGATATAGACACAGAGACAGCCAGAGACAGCCAAAGCCAGCCTGCCGAATATATAAGAACGTAAAAAAGAAGGAACACTGCTGAAGGCCTACTGGCCCATGCAAGGCAAGTCCATGTCACCCCCAGCTTAGACCAATGACCCACCTAGTCAGGTCACATCCTCTGAAGGAAGGAGCACAGCATCAGACCACAAGCTAGTCAGGTCCAACTCACACCCACCCACAGCCACTCATGTATTTATCGAACCTATTTTTACTTTCCTCTTATAAGGAGTGTTAATGCGACATGACATCAGTGAATCCATGGTGTTTGCCACATTATTTGCTCCAGCTGGCACTCAATTGAACTAGTGCTCCCACAAGGTACTAAGTGGTCCCAGATTTTAATACTGCGCACACTGAGGGCGCAGACCCATTCTCTCATATCTAGGCGACTCAGGCCAATTGCACTAAATTTGAAGGAATGAAAAATAAAACGTTGATCTACGTTCGGAGCAGTACGCGTACAAACGTATATCTACGTTTGGACAGTTTAAGGGTTAATTAAAATGCTAGGTGGGGTTTTTTATGAAAATTTATTTAAAAAACTACTAAATTTGTATTTATATTGGTGAAATTGCCGACTTTGTTAAGTAAAAGGACACAAGTGCATCTAATATGACATTTTATTGTGGCAACGTTTCACTCTCCAGGAGCTTTGTCAAGCCATAATGTCTTAACAAAGCTCCTGGAGAGCAAAACGTTGCCACATTAGTTGCACTTGTATCCTTTTACTTAACACTACTAAATTTGTTGGAGTAATTTGAAATGATTTGATTAAGTTATTTATGTGAAAATTTCAAATTCAGATAATACTATGAGAATTTTCCTGACTGTAACTGTTATCTTAATAAGCAGGACATTTCTAGAAAATGAACCACCAAGTGCCCTAATGATTCATTCTTCATATGTAGTCATGTAATATTTGTAATGCAGTATGGTGATAATGTTTTGTAACTATTTTGGGTTCTACAGTATAAAGCAAAGTTGCAGAAAAAAAAAGACTTGTACATCCTTTATAATGTACAGTATTGCAGAAGATAAAAAGGTGATTTGGATTGAATGTTGTTTATACCTTTAAAGGAAAATGCCTTGATGCCAGTCAGGGGCTCTTTATCCAAGAAATTGGACCAATCCTTTCCTTTCATGGATCAAATTCTGATCCATTCCCCTTTAGACAAAATTCTTGCACACCCCAGGCCCAATACCAGTTAATCATAATCATAATCAACTTTATTTCTGATAATATTACAAAGTGGGGTTTACATGTTTTATGTTTATAAATTTTATGAAATAATGATTACAAGAAGGCCAATAGTATGCCTAGGTATGCCTAGGCATTTCAGGCAGTCTTATAATAGATCTTACTCTATAGTGACACAATAATTGTACTGGTATTAAGTTTTAGTAATTGTAGTGATTAACTAGGTTTACAAAATTGAGGTAGTTTAAAAATTTAACAATTTAACAATTAGTTTACATATTAATGGGAATGGTGCCGTGTTGGTATGATACAGTTTCTATATTGGAGTGTCTTAGGCAAACTTATGCCTAGCTTAAGAATTATGAAGTAATAGTTGCATTATAATTTTGTTTAGTCATGTTGTATTAGAATTTTGTTTACAGTCATGTGCAAATTAAGGGGAGTCACGGATATCAATAAGTGTATTTTGCTGTGGATATGTGCTAGATAAAGTAGTTTTCATGTGGTTAAGTACCGGTTGGGTGCGTAAGTTGTGTTCTTTAGTGACCAGGTTGCTGAACTCTTCACCTCCATCTGCCCACATACATATCTCCTTCCATTTTTTGATACTTACCAGGCTGACAGGCTGTGAAGACTCCATCCTATATAGCCAACACCAACATCAGAGTAGACTGACACTCCTCCCTAAATTCAAGTTGTAACCTCCTGCATTCACCAGTGCAACAAGAACTCTTACAGAATGCACCATGAATATTTACATACAACTCATACTTCAGGAACTACCCAGTATGAAAGTTGAAAATTTTGTCCATCTTACCCAAGTAACATAGCCATCTTGCTTTTGATTTGCTATAAACCTCCCTCCTTGGTCTGCATAGCACAATACCAATTGAAGGTAAGAGAACTTAATCAACACCAACAGTATTGCAACTGCTAGTGTTTTGGCTACCTGGTAAACTGTTGTAGATGACAGGGAGAGTGTAATCTGTGAAATCACAGACTGCAATGGCCCATCCTGCCAATAATTTTTCATGTCTGAGACTATAAAATGATCTTCCATCCAGGACCTTGCTTCCACTCTTCAACTTCATCATTTCCCATTACCTTAAGTGACATGCTTCCTCTGGCTTTGACCCCTTCTACATCTGTAACAGTCACAGAACAACATGTGTCTTCACCTTCCTTCCTTAATCTTCAAACACTAAACCTGAGTAGACTGACCTTTCACGATGCCCTTTTTTCTCACAAGTTGCCAATTCCTCTACTCTGTCTTCCTCATCCTCTTCCATTGCTCCATCACCTCCACCTCAACAAGCTTTATCTAAAATAATGGCATTCTAGTGGACACTCGTTCAAATTTAAACTTTCAAACTTACCGCATGACTGATTTCCAACAATACATTATTGTCATCATTCCAATTTCATGCTTATGATCTTCACTCTGTTAATATTTTGCAAACCCCCATTTCAGTTTTCAAGAACTATACTTCTAGCAGCAGTGCTGTATGACCCTTGTGGGTTTAGCACTTAGTTATAATTATAATGCTTGTGGGTTTAGTGCTTGATTTTGATAATATTATTCTAGCAATGCCCAACAATCTACCACACACAGATCCCCTACTACTACTCTGCCTCGCTTCAAGAGAGGGTTAGGGAAAGGGGTGCCTTGATGCTGGTGAAAGGTTCTTCATAAAGGAATTAGAGCTGCCTTTTTCTTTCTTGGATCAAACAGATTTACCCAAATTTCCCAGGCACTGTTTGACTCTACCAGGAAAATGATAGAATGGATAATGAGAACCTTCAAAACTAGGGATGCCAAGCCCATGATTCTCTCTAGGCTGGAATACTGTTGTACACTAACGGCCCCCTTCAAGGCTGGCGACATTGCTCACCTGGAGAGTATACAAAGAACTATCACGGCACACAAGTACGATAAGGTACCTAAATTACTGGGAACGGTTGAAGGTCCTTGATCTGTATTCCCTGGAATGCAGGCGAGAGAGATACATGATAATATACACTTGGAAAATCCTTGCACATAAAAATCACTCCCAATGAAAGCAAAAGACTCGGCAGGAGATGCAACATTCCCCCAATGAAAATTAGGGGCACCACGAGTACATTGAAAGAACACAATAAGTGTCTGGTGCCCAAGACTGTTCAACTGCCTCCCAGCATACATAAGGATAAACTCCAGGTAAACCACTCCATTGCCTTGAAGGGCTAATAATCACCCTAGCCTATAGCTACCAGTAGCCCTTTCAATGTCTTGTACATAGATCTTCATTATTACCACCAGGGTCACTTTTGTAGATGCACGTTTTAAGCTCATCACACTCGTTTAAGCTGTGAGTGGTAAATTTGGGCTTAGATAAGACAATGAGTGTGAATTTTATATATAAAAAAATCCTGCTTCATGCAGTTAGGTAGGATTTAAACTTTTAGCCGTGTCACCATCTGGAGAAGACCTGGGCTGGGACAATGCCGGCAAACCTATTACTACATCGACTTTTAGGCATTTTCTCTGATGGTTTTTATGGTTTATTGGCTGTTTCTTGGTATTTGGTGGGTGCTGACTGTCACCTCATTGCAGTTTCCCTCCAGCATGCTGTCAACCGAGTTTCCGATTGGGCCACCACTCACGGGTTTAAATTTTCTAGTGGCAAAACTCATCAAATTACGTTTATTAGACGTTCAGTGGTCTCTGATCATCCGTTGTACCTATACGGCTCACGTATCCCAGAACGTGATACAGTCAGGTTTCTTGGCCTCCTGTTTGACCGTCGATTGTCCTGGAAACCTCACATTGCCTCTCTGAAGGCAACTTGTCATAGCCGGCTGAACCTCCTAAAAACCCTCGCACATCTTTCATGGGGGCTGATCGTAGCACTCTCCTCCGCCTGCATTCAGCCCTAATTTTATCGAAACTCGATTATGGTGACCAGATATATTCGGCAGCCTCCCCTGCTACTCTTTCTAGCCTTAATCCCATACATCACCAGGGATTGCGTTTATGCCTTGGTGCATTTCGTTCTTCCCAGGTTGAGAGCCTCTATGTAGAAGGAACATTCCATCCTTGTCCGATCGTCGTGATGCACATTGCATTCGCTATTATGTTCGCTCCCATGACCTCCGCAATCCTTCCATGTATAGGATTGTCACAGATGTTAGTAGGCGCTCTTTATTTGTCCGTCGCCCCTGTTTACTTCGTCCCTTTTCTCTTCGTCTACATTCACTCTTGTCTTCCCTTCAGCTACCACCTTTATACGTTCATGTGACATCTCCCTTTTCCCTACCCCCTTGGGAAGTTCCTGCTGTCCGTGTCTGTTCTATTCCTCTACCTTGCGCGAAAGCCCAACTACCTACGGCGGCTTCTCGCTCTTTTTTTCTAGACCACTTCAGTTCTCATTCCCATGCCATCGCAGTATACACTGATGGTTCAAAGTCATCTGACGGATTCGGATTCGCAGCAGTGTTTCCGGACAGCGTTGTACGAGAGCATCTATTACCCTCGGCTAGCATATTTACGGCTGAATTGTATGCCATTCTTGTGGCACTTATCCGTATTGCATCTATGCCTGAGTCACCATTTGTGGTCGTTTCAGACTCCCTTAGTGCTTTACAGGCTATCCGAAAAATTGATACACCTCACCCCCTAGTTCTTCGTATCCACCTTTGGTTACGCCGTATCTTTAGCAAGCATAAAGATATTGTTTTTTGTTGGGTCCCTGGTCATGTTGACGTACAGGGCAATGAACAGGCAGACACTGCTGCGCGGTCAGCAGTACATGACCTTCCAGTTTCATATAGAGGTGTTCCTTTCACGGACTATTTTGCGGTCATTGCTACCCACCTTCGCACCCGTTGGCAACAACGCTGGTCTGACCTGCTGAATAACAAACTTCATTCTATTAAACCGGTTATAGGTTTCTGGCCTTCTTCTTGTCACCAATGTCGAGGTTGGGAGACTACTTCTCCCGTTTTCGCATCGGCCACACTCGCTCTTACTCACGGGTATCTCATGGAGGGGCTCCCTGCCCCTCTCTGTGAGCATTGTCAGGTTCCAGTGTCTGTTCGACATATCCTGTTGGACTGCCCACTCTATCAACGAGCACGCGGAATTTACCTCCAACGACGTCTTCGCTCTGCGGCCCTTTCTTTACCTTCCCTTCTTGCAGATGGACCCTCCTTTAATCCTGACTCTCTCATTGACTTTTTGACAGAAACTGACTTACTACACAAACTCTGAAGATTATACCTCTAGCACCTCCCTCAGTCCCTTCTACCTCGATCTCTTGCTAACCTCCATCCCTGCACTATCCACCGTCATCTTGCACTCCATCCAGGGATGCCAAGCCCATGTTGACACTTTACAGATCGTTTGTTCTATCTAGGCTGGAATATTGCTGCACACTAACTGCACCTTTCAAGGCGGGTGAAATTGCTGACCTTGAAAATGTGCAGAGAACCTTCACCGCACGCATAAGTGCGATAAACCACCTCAACTACTGGGAACGCTTGAAGTTCCTAAACCTGTACTCTCTAGAACGCAGGCGGGAGAGATACATTATTATATACACATGGAAAATTCTCGAGGCTTAGTACCAAACTTCACACAAAAATCACTCCGTACGAAAGCAAAAGACTCGGCAGGCGATGTAACTTTTCCCCCAATGAAGCGCGGGGGTGCCACTAGCACGTTGAGGGACAACAAAATAAGTGTGAGGGGCCCAAGATTGTTCAACTGCCTCCCAGCATACATCAGGGGATTACCAACAAGCCCCTGGCTGTCTTCAAGCAGGCACTGGACAGGCACCTCAAGTCGGTACCGGATCACCCGGGGCTGTGGTTCGTACGTTGGACTGCGTGCGGCCAGCAGTAACAGCCTGGTTGATCAGGCTCTGGTCAACAAGAGGCCTGGTCACAGACCGTGCCGCGGGGCGTTGACCCCTGAATTCTCTCCAGGCAGGTAGACTCCATACCCTACAATCGTCCATCTCCCTCTTACAACCCACTCTCCCTGCATCCTACAAAACCTGCAGCGCTGTATAACCCTGGGGTTTTAGCCCCTTTATTTGATTATAATAATAATAATAATAATGTTGGGTCCCTGGTCATGTTGACTTACATTGCAATGAACAGGCAGACACTGCTGCGCGGTCAGTAGTACATGACCTTCCAGTTTCATATAGAGGTGTTCCTTTCACGGACTATTTTGCAGTCATTGCTACCCCCCTTTTGCACCCGTTGGCAACAACGCTGGTCTGACCTGCTAAATATCAAACTTCATTCTATTAAACCGAGTATAGGTTTCTGGCCTTCTTGTCACCAATGTCGAGGTTGGGAGACTACACTCTCCCGTCTTCGCATCGGCCACACTCGTCTTACTCACGGGTATCTCATGGAAAGGCTCCCTGCCCCTCTCGATGAGCATTGTCAAGTTCCAGTGTCTGTTCGACTTATTCTGTTGGACTGCCCCCACTATCAATGAGCATGCAGAATTTACCTCCAATGGCGTTTTCGCTCTGCGGCCCTTTCTTTACCTTCCTTTGCTGATGGACCCTCCTTTAATCCTGACTCGTTGATTTTTTGACAGAAACTGACTTACTACACAAACTCTGAAGATTATACCTCTAGCACCCCCCTCAGTCCCTTCTACCTCGATCTCTTGCTACCCTCTATCCCTGCACTATCCACCGTCCTGCTGCACTCCATACTCTACTAATCATCCATCTCCCTTTTACAATCCATTCCCCCTGCATCCTGTCCTGACCAGCCGCGCTGTATAACCCTGTGGTTTAGCTTTTGATTATAATAATAATAATTCTTGATATTTGATAGAATGGAAGATATTCTACTGAAATAGGTTTAATATTGTTTTGTTTTTAAGACTAGAAATAGCTTGAAATTGGGCTCAAAGTAGTGGAATTATTTGATTTTTGATGATTTTCCTGAGGACGGTTAAGGCCTCCCTGCACCTTACCCTGGGTTTTGGGGGTGTAAGTATTGGGACGCCCTAAACCATAACCAGTTATTCCTGGTAATATTTTATCCGAGAGATATAGAAAATTTTCATTTTTTTTGTGTGATTTTTTAAATTAGGTATTTTTAATGTGTATAAAATTGGCAAATTACCGACTTCTTTGCACTTTATAAGGTTGTTCTGATAGTTAAATGGACAGTTTCTTATGCCCAATCAATAGAACAGGGGGCGAAATAGCTAAGAATCTGGTCGAATTGAATATTGAAATTGGCTTAAAATATGACTAAAAATGGGTGAAATCGCCAATGCGTAAGTTGCGGCCAGACCGCTAAATTTGTGCCTGTGTAATTCCGTAAGTTTTCTATAAAATTTCGTATTTTTGGTGTTATTACCTTCAGAAAATGATTCGCTATCATTTCAGAAGAAAAATTAATAAAAATGCTGACATTGTCAGCACTTATTTTTGGGGCTTCGGACAGTGAAGAGGTTAAACTGCTATATACAGATGAGGAGCTCTCGATCCAAGGAAATGAGCCTCCTTCTCTTCCTTGGATCGGACCAGAATGCCTCCTATTCCTCCTTCAGGTGCTGTATGATCCTCATGGGTTAGTGCTCACCTATGAATGTAATAGACTGCTATATTACTAGTTAGTTTAATATCTTTATTATGCACCCCATACCCATCCTGTGGGCGGTAGTCAAAAATAAAAAGGTAAAAAGGGTCCAGGACGGGGCCCCAAAGTTTTGTAGCTGAGCAAGTTCAAAGGTAATGAACTCAGGTAGATCTGGCCCAAATCATGACAAGTGGTCTGGTGGCTAGAGTTTCCTTCAAAATGGGGGGCCCCGGGTTCAATTCCCCGGGGTGGAAACATTTCGACGTTTTTCCCTTCCCTGTTGTCATGTTCACCTACAGCAAATAGGTCCTGGGTTGTTAGTCGACGGGGTGTGGGTCGACCCTGGGGACAAGCTTAAGAACCCCATGGAAATAAGACAGACAGTCCTCATGACGTACTGATTTTCTTGGGTTACCCTGGGTGGCTAACCCCCCGGGTTAAAACCCGAAGAAATTTTATCTTATCAAAAAGGGTATTTGTTACAGAGGTACATAATGGGTCCAGGGACGGGGCCCCCAAATTTTTATAGGGGACAAGGAAAAGGTAATGAATCATATGTAAGTAAATTTCTTACCTTTTTATACAGGGTTAAATTAAAAAAATTTATAAAGTAATGAGCAATTCACTAGTCTTTCAAAAATTTCCATAGCCCCTTTACCCCCCCGATGGCATGGTGGCGCGCTCTTGTTTCCCGCACGGAGGGCCCCCCCCGGGGGGTTCAATTTTCGCCAAACATAAAAAAGGGCCCTTGCAACACACCCAAAAAAGGAAACTCCACCCCAGGTTTTTTACAAAATTATACCACTAGCAGGTCTTTCATAAACCCATAGAAACACTAGCAGGTCGTTCATCAAAAATTTCCCATAGCACCACTACAGGTCGTTCATCAAAACCCCTGACACTAAGGTCTTTCAAAAAATTCCAAACACCACTCAGTCTTTCATCAACAACCCCCTACACACTACGGGTCTTCATCAACAATTCCGCGGGCTTTCAAAAATTCCATACACATAGCATTTTCATCAAAAATTTCCATACAGGTCGGTAAACAATTCCATCAGGTCTTGCTCAACAATTCCATAGCAGCATAGCAGGTCTTGCGTCAAAATTTCCCCTAGCAGCATAGCAGGTCGTTCATCAAAAACCATAGCACCACTAGCATTTTGGGTCAACAACTCCATAGCACCACTGCAGGTTTTTATAAAGTTTCCAAAAACAAAAGGTTGATGGGTTAAGCCCACTTAAGTGTCGGGGATGTAAAATAGTCACCGGGGCATTGACACCCCCCCGATGGCGGTAGCGAGGGATACAAGAGATTTGTTAAATGGCAGTAACCTCGAAAAATTCTGGGGTGGAAGATTTTGTTCGGCCCCTGTTGTAGACCCCGTGGTTTTGCGCTTCTTTTGATTATAATAATAACAATTTTTATTATAATAATAATGTTCGGCCTACTACTACTACTACTACTTTAAAAATATTTTTATTTCTTGCAAGTTACAAGTATACTAGTTATTGGTAGTTACAATTATAAAACCGTAATGCAAGAGAGCCACTGGATGCCATGGCATTAGGGGGAGTTATTCTAAAGACTTATTCATAAGTACAATACTAGAGAAATTGATTGAGTTTATTCTAGTTATATATTATTTCAAATTACAATATGAAGAAAACTATTAAAAGACAATACTAGAGGAGGAGGAGGTGTTGATTCACCGGGGAAAACTCCCGGCCCCGGCACAATGGCGACCCGGCTCCTGCTCCCCGGCGTGGGAGTAGCAGAGACCAAGTCTCCCCTGGGAGGGGGACCCTCAGCGGCGGGCCGGGGGCCCAGGGCCAGCCATAACGCCCCCCCACGAGGAGATAGATGCTAGGCCACTCTGGTCCCACCTTCCCCCCCCCAAGGGGGGCTGACGGAAGGGCAGGCTTGGGGCCGCAGATGGTAGCAAACTCCAGCCTTGGCACCACCCTGCCCAGAAGGGCTGGGCATGGTGATCGACAATATAGAGAAATTAGTTGAGTTTATTCTAGTTGTATATTTTATTTCAAGTTACAAAAGTTGATGCTTTCTAGTAAAAAAATACTAAGAAATTTTTGAGTTTCTTCTGTTATATATTTTATTTCAAATTAACAAAATGATGATACTATACTAATTAAAAAAGACAATATGATGATAGAAATTGGGAAAAAGTGTTAAAGGATGACAATATAAAACTGAGATTATCTTAAGTAAAATAACATTGGTTTGGGTTTTTTACAGTATGATACGTATTTAGATAGGGGGAGTAGGGGTTTTTTAGATGAGTCTTGAATTGATTTTCCGACAAGGTTAACAATATTTTCTGGTAATGAATTCAAGATTTGGGGTTTTGTGCATAGAATTTTTACATTGTTGTATGGACTCTGGGTATGTCAAATAGTGATCGTGTCTTGTGTCATGGTCGTGGGACCTATTAAAGTTGTTGAGGATAATTTTGAGCGGAGGATTGATATTAGCATGTAGAGTTTTTTGTATGTAGAAGGCCCTGAATAGGTATGTGACCGACAGCAGTGGGTAACACCCAGGGGAACAGGGAAGCAGGTGTAAGGAAACTTGGTAAAAAGTTTTACCCATGCCAGGGGCAATCCCACCCCTTCCCCTAAAGGAAGGTTCCTTGCCCTTTTTTGAGGGCTCTTGATCAAATTGGTTTGGGCTCCAGTTCCCTGCATTAAATCTAAATACCTTCCATCCTCCCCCCCCCCCTCAACAAGGCGCTGTATAATCCCCCCCGGGTTTTAGCACTCCCCATGATTGAAATTTCCCGTAAACCGAGGCTGGGGGATGCTCCAAATCACAAGTGCTGAGAAAAACCCCCTGGGCCTTGACCCTTTTAAAAAGGGAGGTTCATTGATACTGATGAGGGCTCTTGATACAATAATCTAGACTTATTTTCCCCCATCGTGGATCAAACCCCTGAATGCTTCCTATTTTCCAGGTGCTCTTGATCTGGGGGTTGTATCTGAGCTCCGGTTCCCTGAATACCTTCCTTTTCCCCCCACAGGCGCTGCATAATCCTCGGTTTGGCTCTCCCCCTTGATTATTATAATCTATGATCCCTACAGGTTTAGCCCATCTTCCATGACTGTAATTATGGGGGGAGTTGAACTGTAGCTCCTGTGCCCCCCTTTGTATGGTGGTACGGGGGTTTTGTAGGGCTCGTGATGGGGGAGATTTCTCGATTTGTGCGTGACCAAAAATTTAGTGTTTACCTTGGTGTGTCTTTATACAAATCAAATATTTATTTCATTTAGTTTACATAGGTTTTGTTATTACAATCATAAATTGAAGTGCAAGGGGGCCATGACATGCCATGACATTGGGGGCAGCTTAATAATGGCTTATAGACTATGAACATAATATTAGAAAAATTGAGTGAATTTGAATTAGATCGTTAAATTATATGATGATAATACATTGTTTAAATTACAATATGATGATATTACATTTAACAAGTGTTTAGTAGGAGGGAAAAATAGAAAAAATTGAAATTATCTTAAGGAAAATAAATTGAGTTTTTTGGGCAATTTACAGTATAGTATTTATTTTTGGGGTAAGTAGGGGGTTTTTTGAGATGAGAAAAAATTGATTTGAGCCCTGAACCCCCCTTGGTTTAGCGTTTTATTTGATTATAATAAAAAAACTTAAATTGATTTTCAGATGGGGTTATTTTAGTATTTACTGATAATAATTGTTTTGGGGGCCCTTTTATGTGCATAAATTTTTAAAATTGGTATGGATTTAAATTCAAAAAGTGATCTTTTCTTGTGTTGTGGTCATGGGTCCTATTAAGGTTGGTGAAAATTTTAGGGGGGGTTTATATTAGAATGAAATTCTATTTTGTGTAGGTACAAGAAAAGTGTAAATTTTTTTATGGTGAGTATTTTGGCTTTTGAATATTGGGGGGTATGCTGTCTAGGGGGGGGAATTTTTTTATCATTCTAACTGCCCCCCTTTTTTTCTGGGGTTTTGAGAAAAAAAGGTGATTTAATTTTTTGAACTCCATGCCGGGTTCCATAGGTGAGTAAGTGTGATAATATGATATGTCAAGGGGGCTGATTGAGGCACATAGCGTATCTTTGATAATATGCCTACTGTCTTTTAATTTTCTTGGGGAAAAAAGTTGTATGTGTGTTTGGAATTTTCTATTCAATGTGGGCCCTAGGGAAAATTTTCCCCCCGTGGTTTTGATGGGGAACCATTGGCTTAAATTTGGGAAAATTTTGGCTCTGTTTCCCCAAAAAATATAAAAAAAATCTTGTCTATTTAGGGTAAGTTTTTTTAGTCATCCATGTTGATATTTTCTGTAATTGGCTTTAAAGATTGGGTATGACTGGATTTGGGTGGGGGAAAAACTTTTTGGGATCTCAAATAATATGGGTTTAGTAGTTGTAAGTTTATTCAGGTATACACAAATACATTTAAAAGATTATCATACATAGCAGCATATGTGAGAAACCCGGATGCATTCGGAAAGGGCATTGATGTAAATGAGGGGAAAAAGGGGCCCAGTAACCCTTTCCCTTTAAAAAAACCCACTTTTAATTTTTTGGGGGGAAAGTTCCTCCATTTGTGTAAAGTATTGGCTTTGTTACTGAGGTATGACTTTGGGGACGGTAGTGCCCTCTTATACCATAGTGTGCTAATTTTGTGAGCAGTAAAACATGGGCGCTGTATCAAAACTTTGGGAGATCAATGATGATTCCCAGGGGGTTCTTTCTTCTCAAGTTTTTTGTAATTAACTAATGTGGAAAATGGCATCATTTGTGCCTTTTTTTCCTCAATCCAAACTGACAGGGGGGTTTTTTATGTTTGTGAACGAATAAAAGGGGGCTGTCTTTTTAATTTTTTAAAAATTTTTTTGGGGAAAAGGTAAAATTTGATATTGGTTTATAATTATTCAAGTCCCGTTTGATCACCCCTTTGTGGATGGGGGGGCCCTTGCTTTTTTAAATTGTTGGGAATGTGGGGTTTCAATGGATTTATTGAAAGTTTTAATAATTGGGGACAGTACCTGTGGGGGCTTTTTTTAAAAAACGGGGGTAAGCTGTTTATGTTTAAAAATATAAAATTTTTAAAATTTTTTTTTTGTTGCAAGTTACAAGTATAATAGGTTTGGTTTTTCAATTATAAAACTGTAATGCAAGGGGGCCCCTGGGATGCCATGGCATTAGGGGCAGCCTTGTTCTTCAATTTTTCCCGAAGGTGAAGGATTAATTATTAAAGTTTTTGAATGGGTGTCTGTGCCTCTGAAAGTCACATTCACTATTATATTGTCCTACGTTAAACTACGTAATGTCCCATTTTATGTTCCCCCATAGAGATTTAGATTAGATTTTGCCACATAAGTGGCTAGTTTTTTGCACCCCATATCCATCCTGTGGACGGGCGCAAACATATTCAAATTAAATTCAAAATTTTTTATTTCATTTACAAGGTGGGGTACTTACAGTTATACATTAAAGTTATATTACAAGATCCCAAAAATATGCCTAGGTATGCCTAGGGTTTTCAAAAATCTTATGATGGTCTTACTCAATGCTCACAATGAATATACAGATTGTAAGGTTGGTTAGGTTAGGTTTACAAAATTTAGGTACTGGAATTTAAACTTGAGAATTTAAAATTAGTATAAAAAAGTTAGCAATTGTTTATATATTAATGATAAAGGTTTTTTCATAATATATTTTTTATTGATGTCTTAGGCAAACTTATGACTTTTAAACTTTAAGGGTTTTTTTAAAAAGAAAACAATTTTGGGTTGGTTATTAGGAAAAATTTTGGTTTTTTGAAAAAAATTGTTGAAATTAGGGGAAATAAGATTTAAATTGTTATTTTTTTTTTTGGTTAGAATTGAAAATTTAAAGGGGTCCGTTAACAAAAAGGGTTATTTTTGCTTTTTGGAAAAGGGGTTCCCAAAGATAAATGTTTTTTAGGGTTTTTTGTGGTTTTTTGGGTTTTTGCCTGAGATAAAGATGTTTTTAAATTTGCTTTTAAAAAAAAAAAAAAAAAAAAAAAAAATTTCCCAAGAGTTTTCAGGCTACAAAAAAAGGCCTAGGCACTGGGCCCCCAAAAAGGGGTTTAACAATTGTACATATGGATTTATATCACAGTTCACTTTTTCTGTTACAAGCAAATTTGGGGAATTTGCTTAGTATATTTTGGTATCTTATTTTCATTAATTTTATATCTTGACATGTCACATAGATTATTATACTGTCTATCTCTGTATTCCTCAATCGTGGACAAAACACATAGTGTTCAAGACAGTGACCATATGCCTGATCATATAATTTGCATTTAGTTTGATCATGTGTGTGTTTTCCCAAACTGCCAGAAGTACTTGTAACCAACCCCCAAGCCTGGCCACTAAAACATCAGTCAGTCTGTTCACATTGCAAGTTCCTCCAAAAACGGGGGGCCCAGCTCCTGGATTATCAAGGATAGCTCCGGGATCAAAGAGACTGACCAGGGAAAGACTGAACAGGACTCAGTGTGAATGCTCTGGGAAGATTCCAGAGCAGCGAGAGGACATCCCACTGCATCTTTTAAAAGCTAAAAAATTGGAAATGTTTAACAGTTTTTTTGAGGTGTGTGGGGCTGAGGGTATCCAAGTCAGGCGGGAGCAGTCAGTGCCTCCCCCCCCCAGCAGCAGGGGGGAGGGGGGGGTGTGGGGTGAAGATGAAGGGAACACTGTTTTGGGGAGCCACTTCAAGATCCCCAGTCCCGTTCACCCCCCCCGGGCTCCCCCCATGTGGGTAAACAGTGACCCTCTCATAATCCCCCCCCCCCGCCTCTCCCACCCCCCCCAGATTAGATTTTGCCACCGAAGTGGCTAGTTTATTTGCACCCTTTCCATCCTGTGGACGGTAGCGAAAGAGCATATGGATACACAAAAGGCCTGGGGCACTGGGGCCCCAAAGGGGAAAACAATTGTACATTTGGGTTCATATCTACATTTCAATTATCTGTTACAAGCAGGTATCTTATTTCATGAATAAGATATCTTGACATTTACAAAAGGTTTAAATTATATTGTCTATCTCTATATTCCTCAATAAGTGCACAATTAAGCACATAGTTTACGACAGTGACCATATCCCCTGATCACATAATTTGCATTTAGTTTGATCATCATCTGTCCCCCAAACTGTCAGAAGTCCCTTAGCCAAGCCTAAGCCTGGCCCCCTACCAGCGCCCCCCCCAACTGAGGTTTTTTTTCCTCCCAGCCCGCGATGGCACAGGGTGTGCCGGGCTCCCGGGAAACCCCTCCACTGCAGAGGCAGCCCCCGGTGGGTTCCCCCCGGGGCAGGGGCACTGGTTCATCAAGCTTCAACATCCGTGCACACGGTGGATGTCTGGGCACCCGGGGGGCCCCGGGGGTGGGAAAAACCCAAACAGCCCCTCCCAACAGACAGAGTGCCTGGGATCTGCAATCAACTTGGCGTCCACCGGGACTTTGACACGCCCCCAGGGAAAGCTCCCTGGGAGCTCCCAGCGAAGTCGCTGACCTTTTTGGACCTTTTGGGGGAGGGTCGATGGGGGCCCTGCAAGCAGGAGATCCTGGTGCAACCTGCTGCTGTTTGCAATGGCTGCCCGGGCCCGTCCTGCCGAAGAGGGACAGGCCCCTTTGCAACATCTGTTTTTTGGGGGAAATGGATGCTTTCCCCCTAGAATTTTTTGTTCCTCATTACTCTGTAATTTGTTCATGATTGTAACTATATATGATGTGATTATGATTCATTACATTTGTTAACTGTCATGTTTTGGACCAGCCTATCTGGAGCTCATTACCTTTGTAACTTGTCACGATTGTAACCAGCTCTACCTGAAGCTCATTACCTTTGTAACTTGTCATTTTTGTGACCAGTCTAGTTCATTCCCTTTTGTAACTTGTCATGGATGACCAGCTCTACCTGGAGTTCATTACCTTTGAAATTTTGGTCATAATTGTGACCAGATCTAGTTCATTACAGTTGTAACTTGTTCAGCTATCAAAATTTTGGGAGTCTAGCCCCGGGACCAATTATGTACCTCGGGAATTTTTTTGACTCCCCGCCCCAGCATGGGTATGGGGTGCATAAAAAAGATATTAAATTAATTAACGAGGTCCCAAAAGGGTTAACAATTGTACATTTGGGTTTATATCTCCCAGTTAAATTATCTGTTCAAGCAAATTTTGGAAATTTGCTTAGTATAACTTATCTTTTTTTTCATAAATAATGTTATTACTACTTTGGCTTACTTCCCCCCCCTAGTGCAGTAGAATGGTAGCGTAGGTGTAGAGATAGGGGCCGATGACTAGACTCAGTTTTTTGGAAAAGGGGTGGTATACACGGGGGAGAGCGCGGGGGGCCCCGGGGGCCAGCTGGCCCTGTTCAATCAGTAAGTAGTAAAGAGTAAAGAAAATTTTTTATTTCATTGCAGATTACATAGGTATTGGTAGTTACAAATAAATTGAGTGGGGAGAGCCCCCTGACATGCCATGGCATTAGGGGCAGTTTAATCTAGTAACTTAAAGACTATGTACATAATAATGGAAATTTATTAAAGTTTATTCTAGTTAAAATTTGTTTTCAAATAACAATATGATGATATTATAATGTTAAAATTATAAGGGTGATATTAGATTTTACAGGTGTTTAGATTCTCGAATGGTAATAAGGGGGTTGAGATTATCTTAAGGAAAATAAATTTAGCATTTTTTCATTAACTTATAGTATGAGTATTTAGTTTTGGGTGAGTAGGGGTTTTAATAGTAACAAAAAGGGTGAACTCAGATGGTCACCCAAACATGACAAGTTCAAAGGGATTTGCAGATTACAGAAAAGGGGGAAAAACCAAACTGGGCCCCAAAGTTTTTATAGCTGAACAAAAAGGGGGAATGGGGAATTAATTCACTAGTTACAAGGTAATGAATCATGTAAATAAATTTACTTACGTCTGTACATGGTTCCCCATTTAACAAATTATAAAGCAATGAGCAATCTATTAGTCTAAACCCAGCCACAACTTAATGAGTTATTGGTGCCCAAAATTTTTAAATTTTTGGGTCCCCCCACACACATATACATATACACCTTTAAAACACACATAAAAAGTATATACATACACACATACAAAACATTTTTACATACACACAAAACACAAAAACACACACACACACACGTGTCAATGCTTTATTTCAGGGGGGGAAAGTCAGGGGTTTTTTTCCCGAATGGTCTGTAATATACCACTGTGGATAAAAAAAACTTTGGGGGTATCTTGAACATTTTTAAAAGGGTAGTCTCTGAATTCATTAATTTTTTTCGCCCCTCCCGTACATAATGACGCAGGGTAGCCAAGATTGTAATCTATCCCCCCCTTTGAAAGCATAAAACTTAGCCAATTTATCAGTTCTATCATGCATCTGAAGACCAATGTGAGATGGAATCCACAGCATGTGCACTCTGACTTACTATCGAGAACCCCACCATACCTGTGCCTGGCTTCGCCAAACATGCTACAAATTATACTTGATGAGTTGAGGGGCATTTTTTGGATGACAGAGAATCAAATTTCAATTTTGAGAGTTAACCTTAGATACATGGACGCATTTGAGTGCAAGGAGTATGGCAAACAGTTCTGTCTGAAGGGTAGAGGCCCATTTTGTGCGTGCTCCAATTTTTTTTAAAAAGAGCCATCACTTTATTCTTCGACCAGAGTTTTCTCTATATAACAGTCTGGCTTTTCGGGTTTTTATTTTAGTTTTTATTTGGTTATGTGTATGCGTTTTTTTTTTTCACCTGAATGTGTTTTTCAACGGTGGGTTTGACCTATTCTTGATAAGATTTTGTTCGGGTTTTAACCCGGGGGGGGTTAGCCACCCGGATAACTCAAAGCGGCGTCATCGGAGACAGTCTGTATTATTTATTTTTGAGTCCTTTAATCTTTTTCCCCTTTTAAACCCCGGGCCCCGTATTAGTCGACTAACACTCAGGTACTTTTCAACCTGCTAGGGGAACAAGAGCAGCGGGTGTAAGGAAATATTCCCAACTTTTAACCAGGCCAGGGATCGATCCTGGGCCCCAATGGAAATAAGTAAAGGACCCCCCAAAGGGAAAAAAAGTCCTCCCTTTTGACTTTTTTTGGGGTATCCTAGGTTCTCTACACATATGCTGCTATGTATGATAATGTATGTAAATGTATTTGTGTATACCTGAATAAACTTACTTACCTTACTAATGTGTGAGCTAAGTGCGCTACCAACCAACCAAGCCACGAGTACCCACGCATGGTGTTTGCCTCTACCATCTTTTCCTCTAATTCTTTTCACTTCTTGCAGTTAGATTGAGAATGTATTTAGTAACCTCTCTCTCTAGGTCATCCCGATTTGTATTTATTATCTATGCTTCCTTAATTCTTACTTTTCAAACTGCCTATCCTATCCTCCCCATTGCAATTGTGATCGGGTGTAGACGTGTGAATGGTTCATTGCCTTTGTAACTTGTTTATCTATCAAAACTTTGCGGTCAGTCCCTGGACCCATTACTACCTCCGTAATCTTTTCAATTACCGCCCACGGATGGGTATGAGGTGCATAATAAAGATATTAAACTAAACTATCCTCCCTGGACCCTCCGTAATACTTTCTCATGACGTGCTCGTATCCTCTCAGGTCTTCCTTTCCCTTATGGTTGTTAGTTGTGTTCCTTAAGGATTTCTTAGCAATTCGTTTCCCTTAGTTCAGTTTCCAGTCTTGTTGCTAAATTTGGATGTTCTTAAATTCCATAATGTTGTTGTTCAGATGTAGGCTCTATGCTGGCGCTGCATACCCCGAGGGCTTAATGTGTGTTGAGTACAGTGCTTTCTAATTTTCCTTGCTAAGGTTCCTAAAAGTAGTTCATACGTTAGCTACTTTGCCATGTGCGATATGCTTGGTATGATGCATACTTCCAGACCTTTACTTTAAAATGATGCTAAACTGTATTCCATTGCTAGTCTTCTATCCCTTCCACATATTTTTATTACTCTGCACGTATCAGAATTTAACGCTAGTATTTATTCGACCATGTTTCAATCTTCTTTGGTGTCTTTCAATATTTTCTCAGGCTGTTATTCTACTCACCAGTTTAATTATCATCACAAACACCTCAATTACTGGGAACGCTTGAAGTTCCTCAACCTGTACTCCCTGGAACGCAGGCGGGAGAGATACATGATCATATACACTTGGAAAATCCTAGAGGGATTAGTACAAAACTTGCACACGAAAATCACTCCCTATGAAAGCAAGACTCGACAGACGATGCAACATCCCCCAGTGAAAGCAGGGGTGCCACTAGCACGATAGGAGAACACAATAAGTGTCAGGGGCCCAAGACTGTTCAACTGCCTCCCAACATACATAAGGGGGATTACAAATAGACCCCTGGCTGTCTTCAAGCAGGCACTGGACACGCACCTAAAGTCGGTGCCTGACCAGCCGGGCTGTGGTTCGTACGTCGGTTTGCGTGCGGCCAACAGTAACAGTCTGGTTGATCAGGCCCTGATCCACCATGAGGCCTGGTCACAGACCGGGCCGCGGGGGCGTTGACCCCCGATACCCTCACCAGGTATACTCCAGGAGAGTGGGCTCTTGATTCAAGGAAAGGACTTGCAATCCCCTTTCTCGGCTCGGACTTGATTGCCTCCCATTTTCCCATGCGATATATGGCCACAAAAGGAACAACCTTCAGACGCAAGGATCTGCGATACCCACAAGTTTTTTTTATCAGGAAAATTACTGTATGACCTTCTCGGTTTAGCGCTTAACTTGGTTATAATAGTGATCACAGCAAAATAATCACCAACAACCAGTGTGATAAATGTAATTCTTGGGTATAATAACAACAACAAAAATTGTCGCCCCAGAATAATATCTACGGATACTACCTGGCATTGGTACGCCTGGCACACACGCTTGCCATCCACTTCAAACCAATTCCAATTCTTGACAGCCATTCACATCACAAGACTTCTAAAAAAAAAAAAAAAAGGACAGACATTTTATTTTCTCTCTTTTTTCCCCCTTGGTCAGTAGTAAGCAAGGAAAAAAAAAACATTTGTTATTTACAGTTTTCCCAGTAGTATTTGTTCGTTAATATGTATAGGTAAGTCCGCCCTGCGAAACCGACACTAGTCCATCATCATTCATTCATTATTCCATTGTCATTTATATACTATTCCATCGTCATTCATTATTCCATTGTCATTTATATACTATTCCATCGTCATTCATTATTCCATTGTCATTTATATACTATTTCATCGTCATTCATTCATTATTCCACCGTCATTTATTGACTAAGAGGATGAAAAATAAGACCAAATTATTCACATTTTGCCAGACTAATGAATTAGTTGATCCCAGAGTGAGACAACGCGTGGGGAAAGTAAGAAATATTCAAGATTTTACATTAAAATTCATACTGCAGCATCCCCGGTGGAGCAATTGAAGAGCCATTATGTCTCGCCCCGTCATGCTCTGAGTGTAAACAAAAACATCTGCAACTTTTCATTCACCCTCAGTACGTTTTATTGACACACACACACTCGACCCCTGCAACCACAACTAGGTGAGTACACACGCTTCACGCACGGGCCGGGTTCAATTCCCGGAGGGCGAAAACATTTCACAGTGTTTCCTTACACACACACACACACACACACACACACACACACACACACACACACACACAAAAACCCCACACACAGGCCTAGTGTCTAATCGACATGTGCCTAGGACAAAATGGTAACTAACACACACACAGCCAGGAGCTGAGTCTCGACCCCTGCAACCACAGGTGAGCACACACACACACACACACATATGAATGACATGACGGAAGGCATAGACTCAGAAGTGTCCTGTTTGCAGATAATGTTAAGTTAATGAGGAGAATTAAATCGGATGAGGATCAGGCAGAACTAAAAGAGACCTGGACAGGCTGGAAGCTTAGTTCAGCAACTGGCTCCTCGAATTTAACCCCGCCAAATGCAAAGTCTTGAAGATCGGGGAAAGGCAAAGAGGACCGCAGACAGAGTTTAGGCTAGGTGGCCAAAGACTGCAAACCTCAATTAAAACTAAAGGAATCTTATAGGAATCAAGAGACACGGGAAGAACTAAGAGCCATAAATGAAATTGAAAGAAACCTAAGTATTTCTTTTCCTATGCAAAATCAAAGTCGAGAACAACAACCAGTATTGGGCCCCTCCCAAACCGGATGGGTCTCACAGATGACAGCGAAATGAGTGAGTTACTTAAATCCCCGTATGACTCAGTCTTTAGCGAGCCACTAACCAGACTGAAAATCGAAAACCTAAATGATTTTTTCATGAGAGTGCCACAGAACTTGACAGACGCATGCCTTTCTGACATCATCACTACGCCAAATGACTTTGAAAAGGCAATAAATGACATGCCCATGCACTCCGCTCCAGGCCCAGACTCATGGAACTCCGTGTTCATCAAGAACTGCAAAGCCCCTATCACATGCTTTAACATCCTATGGAGAGGAGCATGGACACTGGGATCGTCCGCAGCTACTAAAAACAACAGACATAGCCCCGCTCCACAAAGGGGCAGTAAAGCAATAACAAAGAACTACAGACCAATTGCGCTAACGTCCCATATCATAAAAATCTTTGAAAGGGTTCTAAGAAGCAAGATCGCCACCCATCTTGATACCCATCAATTGCACAACCCAGGACAGCATGGGTTTAGAGCAGGCCGCTCCTGTCTGTCCCAACTACTGGACCACTACGACAAGGTCCTGGATGCTCTAGAAGATAAACAGAATGCAGATGTTATATACACAGATTTTGCAAAAGCCTTTGACAAGTGTGACCATGGTGTAATAGCACACAAAATGCGTGATAAAGGAATAACAGGAAAAGTTGGTAGATGGATTTATAATTTCCTAACACATAGAACACAAAGAGTAGTAGTCAACAGAGTAAAGTCTGAGGCAGCTACTGTGAAAAGCTCTGTTCCACAAGGCACAGTACTTGCTCCCATCCTATTCCTCATCCTCATATCAGACATTGACAGGGATATAAGCCACAGTGCTGTGTCTTCCTTTGCAGATGACACCCGAATCTGTATGACAGTGTCCACCGTTGAAGACACTGCAAGACTCCAAGCAGACATAAACCAAATCTTTAAATGGGCTGCAGAAAACAATATGAAGTTCAATGATGAGAAATTTCAATTACTCAGATACGGAAAACGTGAAGAAATTAAAATCTCATCGGAGTACAAAACTAATTCCAACCACACAATAGAGCGAAAAACTAATGTCAAAGACCTGGGAGTGTTCATGTCAGAGGATCTCACCTTCAAGGACCATAACAATGTAGCAATTGCATCTGCTCGAAAAATGACAGGATGGATAATGAGAACCTTCAAAACCAGGGATGCCAAGCCCATGTTGACACTTTACAGATCGCTTGTTCTATCTAGGCTGGAATATTGCTGCACACTAACTGCACCTTTCAAGGCGGGTGAAATTGCTGACCTTGAAAATGTGCAGAGAACCTTCACGCACGCATAAGTGCGATAAACCACCTCAACTACTGGGAACGCTTGAAGTTCCTAAACCTGTACTCTCTAGAACGCAGGCGGGAGAGATACATTATTATACACATGGAAAATTCTCGAGGGCTTAGTACCAAACTTGCACACAAAAATCACTCCTACGAAAGCAAAAGACTCGGCAGGCGATGTAACATTCCCCAATGAAGAGCAGGGGTGCCACTAGCACGTTGAGGGGCAACACAATAAGTGTGAGGGGCCCAAGATTGTTCAACTGCCTCCCAGCATACATCAGGGGATTACCAACAAGCCCTGGCTGTCTTCAAGCAGGCACTGGACAGGCACCTCAAGTCGGTACCTGATCAGCCGGGCTGTGGTTCGTACGTTGGACTGCGTGCGGCCAGCGTAACAGCCTGGTTGATCAGGCTCTGGTCCAACAAGAGGCCTGGTCACGGACCGGGCCGCGGGGGCGTTGACCCCTGGAAACTCTCTGGCGCTGCTGCCCCCCCCTCTGAATACTCTATCCTGAATTTTGATGTTCAAATGAATGAAAAGATGCTTATCTTCATGCCAAAAAAAAATCTTTTGGTACTTTTTTGACATTCCCAAATATCACATTTACCCTCCCCCCCACCCCCCCCCACAAAATCAAAATTTTTGAGATATTTTAAATATCCGTTTCTCAGAAATTCAAACACACTTAGCTTTATATTGTCTGTAAAAACATTTCAATCTAATCATTAATAATGGCCAGGATGAAACAATAGGCGAAAATCTTAGTTTCCGATATTCGAGCAAACGCGGGGACCCCTCATTACGTCAAAAAATTCCATGAAAATCGCTACTTTGGGCTTCTCTATGCAATATAAGTGATTTCTTATCTTTCCCCTGTTAAAAAACCGTTTTTTCTAGTGCTCCCTGAGATCAGAAAACCCTTTCTTATAGTCAGTAACTGGATATATCTAAACGCTGCCGGCCAGCCCCTCCGGTATAATATGAAAAATTATTATTTTGGGCATTTATTATGTTTTTTTTGTATTTATCGTATATCTGCTTTTTTATTTAATAAATGGTATAAGGAAATATAGTTTTTAAAAAATAGCGTCGTATAAGACATTGTGTCGCCGACCAGACCGCTGAAAAAAAATACTCGTCCTTACTGCCTCTTGGCTCCTCCCTTTTTAAAAAGCTCCTCCCACCTCGAATAAGCTCCTCCCACCTCTGCAATAAGCTGCGATGTGGGCAGCCCACCTGCATCAGCAAAGCCTGTGACTCCTGAATCTTACAATTGATAAATTGTTTAGCAACAGTCTGGTGCTGTTTGATCAAATCATAACACCGTTCAGAAGAATGAACATTGGCACACACTGCACACTGTGGACTTACTGGGCATTTCCCGGCAATGTGGCCCCAACGTTGACACTTATAACATCGACGTTAAGGTCTGTACAATGCAATGTTATAGCACCTGTTAGGGCAGCACGGGATGAATATAGCGTGGAAAAGTCCCTGGCCAGTCCACTCAGCTAGTATCAGATCGTTGGGAAGTCGACGGGGCTTGCAACTTGCTCTGACACCAATATTTAGGATTCAAGTGCTTGTTGACGTTGTATATGACAAAAACCCTCGGTCCCCTTGGTGGGGCAGTTCGGCGTTTGATTTGACTTTCTTGAGTGAGAAGTTTGTCTATAAATGCTGAATCATTAGGCACAAGCTAGTTATCCTCATCATGGGGGCTTGATAGTTTTCTCTGGGTTGTTTATAATGCTTCGTAAAAAAAATTACATTTATCTTTGATCAGTGTTGTTAGGGGAAAACTAACCACGCTTTGGGAGGGGGCGCCCCCTGTATTGCTTGATAAGCTTTCTCTGGAAGCCCCGTTCCTTTTCCGGGGTGTTTACTAAGGTATGTTTAAATCTGCCTTCCCCTCATCCGTCATCAAAACCAACAACTATCTCATGCTGACAGCAGTTTTCCCCTGGCGGTGTATAGGAGGTCAAAGGGGCATTCACCTCACTAGATAAAGGCAATATTTTTCATGGCCTGCGGGTCCAGTGCCCGTGACGTCTTCTGGAGGTTACCAAACACTGCAATACTCGTTAATTACTCCAAACCTGCAGCATTTAAAAAATAATAAAAAACCCAAATTTTCACAATGTTGGTAGAAATATAATGATTGCAAAAGTTACTATTTCAATTTAACTGGGCTAAACCCACTAGATGAGATGGCAAATGATGTTAACAGGCTGGCTCCTCTAACACAGTTGAAAATAACTGAATTCTCAAAAAAGTATTCATGAAACTGAACTACATAAATAAACTCTGAGCCTTTTAAAATCTTAATACGGCACAAATGACAATTAACTGTCTATAAAGCAAAACACTGTTGCTGAAGGTCAGAAATATCCCGTTAGAGGGGAAGAGTTGGCGTATTACTCTGGGGTGTAACTGGCGCCCGCTCACCAACTACATAACACAGCTATCTTCACAGGGGCGACTTCTTTAGAATAGATATGCCCTTTTGACGACTCACAGAACCTGCGGCCTTGTCGTCGGTGCACAAAACGTCTTCATTCTTCACCTGGTCTGGGTTGTGGTGGGGAAAATTCAATGGGTGGGTGATGGTGGTACCAAACGCTTCCCTCTCCCTAACATTAAACCTCTTTAAAACCTTTTGGGTTATCAACCCCCACTAAGCCATAGGTAAAAATTGTCTTTTTTCTGGCATTTTTTGATCCCAGTGCAGACACACTGGGCAGATTTCACACTGGCTTTCTCGGGAGAGCTGGCAGACTACCCGGGGTGGCTTAATAGCCTTT
>WNWK01019279.1:0-38130 GCA_009830355.1 Cherax destructor
ATCGGCACGACATATATATATATATATATATATATATGTCGTTCGATTAAATAAAACTGGTCAATTAGCAAGAACTCATCTAAAATTAAGTCCTTTCTAAAATTTTCTCTTATACGTTTAAAGATATATTTTTTCATTTATGTTAATGTAAGAATTTATAATTTTGTACCAAGAGAAACTTTGAAAACCTACCTAACCTTATTACAACAAGCGCAATTTAATTTAGCCTAACCCAACTAAATATATTTTAGATACGTTAACATTAATTTAATAATAAACAAACACAATGAAATATATTTTTTTTTTTTTCAGAATGATTTTGGCGAAATTATTGCATACACAAATTTTCACTTGTCTTATATGGCAAGGTGAGCGTTGCTATTTAAGACAAAATCGCAAGTTTTACCTAATCGGCACGACATATATATATATATATATATATATATATATATATATATATATAAAACTTGCGATTTTGGCTTAAATAGCAACGCTCACCTTCCCATATAAGACAAGTGAGATATTATGCAATAATTTCGCCAAAATCATTCTGAACATAACAAAAAAATATTTTCATTGTGTTTCTTTATTATTAAACTAATGTTAACGTATCTAAAATATATTTAGTTGGGTTAGGCTAAATTAAATTGCGCTTGTTGTAATAAGGATAGGTTTTAAAGTTCTCTTGGTACAAAATTATAAATTCTTACATTAACATAAATGAAAAAATATATCTTTAAACGATAAGATATATATATATATATATATATATATATATATATATATATATATATATATATATATATATGTCGTGCCGATTAGGTAAAACTTGCGATTTTGGCTTAAATAGCAACGCTCACCTTGCCATATAAGACAAGTGAAAATTTGTGTATGCAATAATTTCGCCAAAATCATTCTGAACATAACGAAAAAATATATTTCATTGTGTTTGTTTATTGTTAAATTAATGTTAACGTATCTAAAATATATTTAGTTGGGTTAGGCTAAATTAAATTGCGCTTGTTGTAATAAGGTTAGGTAGGTTTTCAAAGTTTCTCTTGGTACAAAATTATAAATTCTTACATTAACATAAATGAAAAAATATATCTTTAAACGTATAAGAGAAAATTTTAGAAAGGACTTAATTTTAGATGAGTTCTTGCTAATTGACCAGTTTTACCTAATCGGCACGACTATATATATATATATATATATATATATATATATATATATATATATATATATATATATATATATATATATATATGTCGTGCCGATTAGGTAAAACTGGTCAATTAGCAGAACTCATCTAAAATTAAGTCCTTTCAAAAATTTCTCTTATACATTTAAAGATATATTTTTTCATTTATTTAATGGAAAGAATTTATAATTTTGTACCAAGAGAAACTTTGAAAACCTACCTAACCTTATTACAACAAGCGCAATTTAATTTAGCCTAATCAATAAATATATTTTACATCGTTAACATTAATTTAATAATAAACAAATGAAATATATTTTTTCTTTAGGTTCAGAATTATTTTGCAAATTATTACATACATAAATTTTCGCTTGTCTTATATGGCAAGATGAGCGTTGCTATTTAAGGCTTTCAGTTCAGTTCAGACTCACAGGTAAGGACCCACTAGGGGCGAGGGGAAGTGGGGACAGAAGAAGAATAGCCGGTGAGAGGAAGAACCGAAGTAGAAGAGAAAGAGTCAGGACTAAACCCAACAGTCTAACTACTACTTTTATTATTGGAACTTATTAGGTAAAACTTGCGATTTTGGCTTAAATAGCAAAGCTCACCTTGCCATATAAGACACGTGAAAATTTGTGTATGCAATAATTTCGCCAAAATCATTCTGAACATAACGAAAAAAATATATTTCATTGTGTTTCTTTATTATTAAATTAATGTTAACGTATCTAAAATATATTTAGTTGGGTTAGGCTAAATTAAATTGCGTTTGTTGTAATAAGGTTTTTAGGTTTTCAAAGTTTCTCTTGGTACAAAATTATAAATTCTTACATTAACATAAATTAAAAATATATATCTTTAAACGTATAAGAGAAAATTTTAGAAAGGACTTAATTTAAGATGAGTTCTTGCTAATTGACCAGTTTTACCTAATCGGCACGACATATATATATACATGTATATATTATATATATACATATATATATATATATATATATATATATATATATATATATATATATATATATATATATATATATATATATATATATTACATAATTGCACGATTTCGGGGTATTCGTTAACCGAGGTCCACTGTATATATATATATATATATATATATATATATATATATATATATATATATATATATATATATATATATATATATATATATATATATATATATACGTATATCTATCTATCTATCTATCTATCTATCTATATATATATATATATATATATATATATATATATATATATATATACACACACATATATACATATATATAATATTGCATTACAGAGTAGAAAATATTGTTGCCTAAAAAAAAAAGCGGTTCTTCAGAAAGGTAACGTAAACTGAAATGCTGAATACATATTATATTAATATATGTAATTTATACTGGTATGAAATAAGAATGTTCCAAATATTAGAGCAGAAGAGATGCATATCACAGACTGACGTAACAGAAAAGTTATGATATGGCAGAGAACAAGGGAGTTAAATCAGAATGATATATAATAAGAAAAATAATAGCAATAGGAGTAATAATAATGCTAATTATAAGCATTAATAATAATAATAATAATAATTATAATAATAATAATAATAATGATGATAATAATAATAATACATATTAATAACAATAATTAATTAATATTAATAACAATAATTAATTAATATTAATAACTAATAATAATAATTATTATTCTACTATTAATACTGCTACTACTACATGTACTATTACTACTACTATTACTGCGGCTACTACTATTACTGCTACTACTACTACAACTAATAATAATAATAATACAACCTTAGAATGTTTAAGTACAAAAAATGAAAATACTTGCTAAATGTCATGAACAAAGATGAAAATGAAACATAGTTCGACCTTTTTGCTCCCACGTCACCCCGAGGTCGTCCTCCGAGGTCGTCCTCCAGACACAGAATAGATGCGGCACCTCAATTTCGTCGTTTCCTCAGGCTCTCAAACGACTGGGAAAGGAACTCTTAAATTTAACCCCCTTGCCTCCTCCTCTCTTCTCTCGATTCTCACAGTTATATCTGGCAGGAGAGATCGTTCAGCGACCAGCTGGAATGCTTCAAATATGTGTAACCTGGAAGGTCATAGGTCCAACATCGCTAGCGGACCACTCGTTACTTCCTTTAGCCCTAAAATACACAACAATCAGAGGCTCCAGCCGCACCTCCATCGTGGTGCAGATGGCGCGGTGGTCGACCGATGGTTGAGCATCAGAGTTCTGCAGAATGATGGCTGAGGACACGGATGAGTTGGGGAAGGGGGAGTTAGACACTACATTTTGCAAGTGTTCGTAGAGGAAACATTTATTTGTGTGTTAGTGCGGACTCACGCAACATTGCAACACGCCAGGCGAGCGACACAGAACAATTTATGATCACTGGCAGACGACCCTATACCAATGCTTTGCCGTTGTCACGGTGACCAGTGTGGTGGCTGTTGCAGTGACTATCCAGTCTGTGTTCCAGTCACCAGCATCGTTCTCGCTTTGTCTCCAGGGCATCCCCTAGTATCAATAGACAAGCATCTTCAATAAAGCACAGTACGCGGTTTATGGCATGTTACTGAGAAGTCGTTTGGCCCACCCGGGGCTTTATTAACAAAGTCACTAGTGGACGAAACGTTCTTCTCAGCAAAACGCAATAAATTGCATGTTGTAGTCTTATTGACACTCAGGGAAGTACCTCCTTATTCCTGTTTGCTGCGACTTTAAACAGTGTCAACTGTCCTGCGTTGCTCACCCTTGCTGAGTCATAGTCTGGTTTACCACTTCACTCACAAAATTTTAAGTTCAGTGTTTTTGCCTTTGTAAATTTCCATGAGGCTATATTTCGCCAGTTAGTTTATGCCATCTATTATTATTATTATTATTTTTATTATTATTATTATTATTATTATTATTATTATTATTATTATTATTATTATTATTAGATTTACCGTGAAAGCTAACGGGGCTCTGGGAAAGGACACTAGGGTTACAGACAGTAGCCAGTAACGCAGACAGAATACAGTAGTGCTTTCTGTGAAACTTTCCTATTAGAAGCCCCGTAGCTCAACAGAAAAGCGCTGGACCTGTTAATCTCGGGACCACAACCCGAGTCCCTATTTTTCCCCAGATTTTATTAATGAAAACTTGCGATTTTGGTTTAAATAGCAACGCTCCTCTTGCCATATAAGACAAGCGAAAATTTGTGTATTCAATAATTTCGCAAAAATCATTCTAAACTTAACGAAATAAATATATTTCATTGTGTTTGTATATTATTAAATTATTATAAACGTATCTAAAATATATTTAGTTGGGTTAGGCTAAATTAAATTGCGCTTCAAATAATAAGGTTAGGTACAAAATTATAAAATTTTACATTAATATAAATGACAAAAAAATATGTTTAAACGAATAAGAGAAAATTTTAGAAAGGACTTAATTTTAAATGAGTTCTTGCTAAATGACCAGTTTTACCTAATCGGCACGATATATATATATATATATATATATATATATATATATATATATATATATATATATATATATATATATAAACACTGATCTCTGGCCGACGGAGACTCGAACCTACGAACCTCATGACAAGGTACGCAGTGCTTTACCGACCGTACCACACTGGTCCAATACCTTGGCATCCAGCTTTCGCTAGACGTTATTCCAAGGCAGCCAGCTTTCAGGCAGGAAGGCTTACAGCCTTCCTGCCGATTAGGTAAAACTGGTCAATTAGCAAGAACTCATCTAAAATTTAGTGTTTTCTAAAATTTTCTCTTATACGTTTAATGATATATTTTTTCATTTATATTAATGCAAGAATTTATAATTTTGTACCAAGAGAAACTTTGAAAACCTACCTAACCTATTACAACAAGCGCAATTTAATTTGCCTAACCAACTAAATATATTTTAGATACGTTAACATTAATTTAATAATAAATAAACACAATGAAATAAAAAAATTCGTTATGTTCAGAATGATTTTGGCGAAATTATTGCATCACAAATTTTCACTTGTCTTATATGGCAAGGTGAGCGTTGCTATTTAAGCCAAAATGGCAAGTTTTACCTAAATGCGACATATATATATATATATATATATATATATATATATATATATATATATATATATATATATATATATATATATATATATATATATATATATATATATTCATGCTGCTGTCTTTCATTTTTCTTCTACCTTTTATTCTCTTCCTTTCCATTTTGACAATAAAAATCTTTAAGCGAGAAATACGAAGCATCTGACTGGCTCCACCGGAGGCAGAGAGCGTTCATGGAAAGTCATGGTAATGGTGTCCTCTTAGGGAAGGCTGGACAGTGGCAATACTTCAGCTTAAGTGGACCTTCAAGGGCCTTGATGTTGGTGGAAGGCTTTTGATCTAAGAAACCGGAGCTTCCATTTTTTTGGGATTAAATCCAGATCTTAAGACTCTAAAAGACCCTTACAAACGTAATGTTTTTTCTTGAATGTAATACTATTAATCATCGTCATTTCATGTATCTCAGGGACGACACAAGATAAAAGAAGCGTAGGTGGTTTAATGCTATCTAGTTTTTGTTTTAATGTTTTAATATGTTAGGTAAAATAACACAAGTGAAAGCTAATGTGACATTTGACTGTGGCAACGTTTCGCTCTCCATTAGCTTTATCAAGCCGTTACAAAGAATACATGGACACAGAGACTATGTATAAGCTTCGAGTGAGGTGTAGTAGTTGTAAAACTACTACACATACAAGTCGAGGTTTTCTGCCACATGTATCACCACTACTACTATTACCTCCACTAGTATTACAACTATTACTATTACCTCCACTAGTATTACAACTACTACTATTACCTCCACTAGTATTACAACTATTACTTGAAGAAAATATTCCCTCTGTGTCCATGTATTGTTTGTGATGGCTTAACACAGCTCCTGAACGATACGTTGCCACGATGAAACGTCACATTAATTGGACTTGTGTCCCAACATATTAAGTTTTTCTGGACAATGTTGGTGAATAAGAGGAATGGGATACAAAAGAAGATAGTTTGCAGGGTAAGGAAAGAGCACGTGATGAAGTCAAAGTTGGAGCACCAAAGAGGCTTCAGACACGACTACATCCACGCACATTAAACCTCCCAACTTTATTTAGTTTTCTTCTTTTTACATTTAGTAATTTACATAGGAGAAGGGGTTACTATCCCCTTTCTCCTGCCATTATAGTCGCCTCTTACAACATGCACGGCTTGCGGAGGAAGGATTCTCTCCACTTACCCAAGAAAAATAAATAAGAAATAAATAAGAACAAGAACTATTAGGAAAATAGAAGAAAACTCAGATTGTGTGTATACATATACGTGTACATGCCTGTGTAGCGAGACATAAGTGTAAGTAGTAAGATTTATCTGTTATTTTGCGAATTTTGCGCATTCCTTCCATTTTGTAAAATGGATGCACTCAACATCCTACCTCAAACACTCAAGTCCAGCTAACCAATTTTCTTGAATCCTTTCATAAATGTTCCCTCGCTCACACTCCTACAGCACGTAATGTCATAAAAGCCACCTGCCGCCACTCACTCCTATCTACACGCTCACACAGGCTTGCTGGATGTCTAAGATCCTCGTACACATAATCGCCATTACCCTTCCTTCTAACCTTTCCTAGGACGACCACTACGGCGCCTTCCCTCCGCTCAAGCTTTATACACCCTCCAAGTCATCCTATTGTGTTTCATCCTCTCTAAGTGTCCGAATCCCTTAACAACCCCTCTTCAGCCTTTTGGATAGTACTTTTTGTAACCCAAACCTCCTTCTTATCACCAAGCTACGGGTTCTCTGAATAATATTCATACCAAACATTGACCTTAGACGCAACACTTCCACTCCCAACAGCCTTTTCCTTGATGCAACATTCACAACCCATACTTGACACCCACTTAAGAGCATTCTTACCACTATATTTTCATACATTCCCTCTTTGATTCCACTGATGTATATATATATATATATATATATATATATATATATATATATATATATATATATATATATATATATATATATATATAAAAAATTTTATGTATATATATATATATACAAAAAGGAAGAACTTATTTAATATTAAGTCCTTTCTAAAATTGTCTCATATTTGTTAAAATATATATTTTTTTCCATTTAAGTAAGGTAAAAATTAATAATTTTTTACCAAAAGAACCTTAGAAAACTTACATAACCTTATTATAACAAGCGCAATTTAATTTAGCCTAATTCAACTAAATATATTTTAGATAAGTTTACAATAATTTAACAATAAACAAACACATTGAAATATTTTTTTTTCGTGAGATTCAGAAAGATTTTTGCGAAATTATTGCATATACAAATTTTCGCTTGCCATATTCGGCAAGAAAAGCAATGCTATTTAAGAAAACTTTAGTCACAACTTTAGTGCTCCGTGAATATAAGTGTTTTTGAGGGCTAAACAAGGGTACTGCAGGGGTTATCAAGTGTGTCAGGGTAGTGAACAACCCTTGAAGCGATTTACGATTTGCCCTGAGCCACATAAGTGTGGAGAGAGCCATAATTTTATAAGTGAACTAGAAATAAATATTTGGTGGTGGGGTCAGAGTGGGCCTAGTGTGCTCCAGGCGACGGTGCCACGTGTGTCACCCTGGATAATAAAGTGAAATAAATATGTGACAAGTGAAAGAAATACAGTGATATATATCGACAAGAAACGAAAGTGGATATACGCCAGGACATCGCATCGAGTTGAACAATCTACAGGATACTACTGGCTGCTACAAGCTGCATCGCATCGCAAGTATTCACCTATGCGTGGTTTTCGGGGTGTCGGGTATGAGTTCCAATTACCTAACCGCTAAGCTGTTTGTGAATGATCAACTCTCATAGTAAGATAAGGAATAGGATATCAAGTACTCGGTAACAAATAACAATTGGTAATTTCTAGTAGAAAAAGGCGAGCAGACAGGTGAATCATAGAATACATTAACTGGTAGATCAGGTGTGAGTCAGGTCAGGCCAGGTAGAGGAGCACTGTAGACAATGTGTCACTCGTAGACTCCACATACACACTCATACACCATAACACAATTTCACCACTACTTTTCACACACTTAATAAACCCACTCACATATAGTTCCTGTTACGCCCAGACACAGTTTCATTACAAATATCTTGTAATATTACATATTCATTTTCACCTTCCATGTTTTCATTTATATATATATGTACATAGGAGGGATCGTACCAGTGGCAACAACCATTCAATGTTTGTGTGACGTCACCTCTGGCGGCTACTCGCCTGACGCGAGCTGACGTCAGAGGTGAATTTATTAGAGTAGTCAGTATAGCACCTTTCTCGGTATTGAGAAGGTCTTCATTGCTTATTCCTTTGAGAAGCTATTGGTCTAGAGCTTTATTCTCTAAAGTCGCCAGAAATTGTGAGATCTGGTGAAACTTTCATTGTATAGACGTTCTCATGTGTTAAGAGACTTCAAGTATTCTAGTCAACACCCTAATCATCTCGTGAAATAGAGACGCAGTAACTTTATTGATCATATTTATATTATAGACCCATTCAGCTAGAATGAAGGTCATGGTAATTTGTAAGTTGTGTATAAATACTGTGTTTATTTATAATAACTAAGAAAAGGGTAAAATTAAAATACCTTAAGGCAATAACGTTATCTACGTTATATTAAAGATATATTTTACAAAGTTTTTTTCGATCTCCTTATTATTCTATACATAAGATTAAATCATATCCTCAGAACGGTCTTATTACGATATTACGGGAGACTAAAATTCTTCCCCTAGACTAACATCGCCTATGCCAATAAATAATATCGTAATAGTTCCACACACCCATACACACACACACACACACACACACCCACACGGGGCCAGGAGCTATGAATCGACCCCTGCAACCACAAATAGGTGAGTACACACACTCTTTCCCCCTGCTTCCTCCCCCCACATCTCCCCCACTCCCTTCCGAGTCCCCCTCTCTCCCCCTCCTTCTTCTCCCCCTCTCCCTCTCCCATTCTCTCTCCAACTCTGCTTCTTCCTCCTCCACTCTCTCCTCATATTCCCCCATCTTTCCCCCTCCCCACCTCTCTTCCATTTCCCTACTGTCTCCAGTTTCTCCTCTCCCTCCACACAAACACTCAGGCAATCACACCACAAAACAACCACAGAGAAATACATAGTTTTTCACTCTGTGGCATCTTAAAAAAAATGGGGTGCCAGAGAGCAGGACGGAAAACTAGGGGACTGGAGGATGAGTCTGCGAAGGAAGATTGGGCAGCAGAGCTCATGAAAAGAGAACATGAGTGGGGAAGGAACCTAGAGGAGCTTAGCATGAAAATGGAGGAGAAGATAGCTGCAGAAAGCATGAAAATGGAGGAGAGGATAGCTGCAGAAAGCAGGAAGTGGGAGAAGCAAGTCACAGCAGCAGAGGCTGAGATACAGAGATTAGAAGAGGAACTGAAAAATTTGAAACAGCCTAAAGAACTAAAAAGCAATGTGGACATGGTATCAGAAACTGCTACCTCAGTCACACATAAGGGGACTGTAGAGAACGGAGTGAAACTGTATGCAGAGGCCATATCAGACCATCGTGGAGCCCGAGAAAAAGAGAGGATCACATCAGGAACAATCAAGGGGAGTGTAGAAAAAGGGAGAGCTAAGCTATACGTAGAAGCCCTAACAGACCACAGCAGTGCACAGGGAAAGTTAAGAACGGAAAGCGACAGGCCACTAGGCCAAGGGATAACAGACAGTGAAAAGATTGAAGAAAGGAAAGCTGCAATGGAGGCAACTAAATCGAATCAGGGGTTACATAGGGATAGGCAGTGGGAGAATGAAAGAGAGAGAGCAGTCTTTGTTTATGGGCTCCAGGAAGCTGAAGGGGAAACTTACGAAGCAAGAAGACAAGGGGAGAAAAAGTGATTGAAAGCATTATGAAAGCAATAGAAGATGACATGACCCAGCTGCCAAATTTTCTGAGAATGGGAGGGGTTTGCAAGAGGAAGAATCTGGCCAGTCAGAGTGATTTTCTAGGCAGAATTGGCTCGAAACAGGATCCTGCAGGAGAAAGCAAGACTAAGGGATATGTCAAAGTACCGGAGGGTGTATCTCGACCGTGACAGAATACGAGAAGAAAGGCAGAAACTGAAAGAGAGGGTATAAAGACAAAAGGAGGAAAGAGAGATGGACAGGAGAACCCAGACTCAGGAGGAAGCTCAAATACAATCACCTACAGATGTCCCCCAACCTGGACAACCCCAATGCAGCCAAACATTCTAACCCAAAACACACATGCCATACCCAATGCTCCCAACCACCTCATTACAAACTCCACCTTCACACCAACCACCATAGTTCCTCATCAGGTCTCTCACTTTCCCAACCCCAAAGTACCCCCCAGACTACAGTTTTAGAAAAGTTGAAGGTTTGGTATACAAATGCACATGGAATAACAAATAAATGTGAGGAGTGGCATGAAAGAATAAAGGAGACATCCCCAGACATAATAACACTCACAGAAACGAAACTCCCCAGGATGATAACAGATGCAATCTTTCCACCCGGATATCAAATCCTCAGGAAAGATAGAGGGAGCAGAGGGGGAGGAGGAGTTGCACAGCTCATTAAGAACCGGTGGGGATTTGAGGAAGTGGAAGGAATGGATGGAATGGGCGAAAGGGACTACATAGTAGGAACAATCCAGTCTGAGGGCCATAAGGTGGTAATTACTGTAATGTACAACCCACCACAGAACTGCAGGAGGCCAAGAGAAGAATACGATGAGAGCAACAGAGCAATGGTAGACGCACTAGCCGAGGTGGCCAGAAGAGCTCACATGGGGAGAGCAAAGTTACTAGTTATGGGTGATTTCAATCACAAAGCGATTGATTGGGAAAACCTGGAGCCCCACGGGGGTCTTGAATCATGGAGAGCCAAGATGATGGATGTGGTACTGGAAACCCTCATGCATCAACATGTTAGAGACACTACCAGAGAGAGAGGTGAGGATGATCCAGCAAGACTTGACCTAGTATTCACCTTGAGTAGTTCAGACATCGATGATATCACGTATGAAAGGCCCTTGGAGCTAGTGATCATGTGGTTCTGTTTTGATTATATAGTTGAGCTACAAGTGGAGAGGGGAGCAGGAATAGGACGGGAAAAACGAAAATACAAAAGGGGATTCTACACAGGCATGAGGAACTTCCTACAAGACGTTCACTGGGAGAGAGAATTGGCAGGAAAACCAGTAAAAGAAATGATGGACTATGTGACAACCAAATGCAAAGAGGCAGAGGATAGGTTTCTTCCAAAGGGAAACAGAAGTAATGGGAAGACCAGAACGAGTCCTTGGTTCACCCAAAGGTGTAGGGAGACAAAAACTAAGTGCACTAGAGAATTGAAAAAGTACAGAAGACAAAGGACCCAGGAAAATAAAGAGATTAGCCGAAGAGCCAGAAGCGAATATGCACAGGTAAGAAGAAGCTCAGCGACAATACGAAAATGACATAGCATCAAAAGTCAAGTCTGACCCGAAGCTGTTGTATAGCCACATCAGGAGGAAAACAACAGTCAAGGACCAGGTGATCAGGTTGAGGAAGGAAGGTGGGGAGTTCACAAGAAACGACCAAGAGGTATGTGAGGAGCTCAACATGAGATTTAAAGAAGTATTTACAGAGGAGACAGGAAGGACTCCAGGAATTCAGAATAGGGAGGTACACAAACAAGTGCTCGATGAAATACACACAACCGAGGAGGAGGTGAAGAAGCTGCTATGTGAACTCGTTACCTCAAAAGCGGTGGGACCAGACAACATCTCTCCGTGGGTCCTTAGAGAGGGAGAAGAGATGTTGTGTGTGCCACTAACAAAAATCTTCAACACATCTATTGAACCTGGGCAACTACCTGAGGTGTGGAAGATGGAAAATGTAGTCCCAATTTTTAAGAAAGGAGACAGACACGAGGCATTAAACTACAGACCTGTGTCACTGACGTGTATAGTATGCAAAATCATGGAGAAGATCATCAGGAGGAGAGTGGTGGAGCACCTAGAAAGACACAAGCTTATAAACGACAACCAGCACGGTTTCAGGGAAGGAAAATCCTGTGTCACAAACCTACTGGAGTTTTATGACAAGGTAATAGAAGTAAGACACGAGAGAGAGGGGTGGATAGATTGCATTTTCTTGGACTGCAAGAAGGCGTTCGACACAGTTTCTCACAAGAGGTTAATGCAAAAACTAGAGGATCAAGCACACGTAACAGGAAAGGCACTACAATGGATCAGAGAATATCTGACAGGGAGGCAACAACGAGTCATGGTACGTGACGAGGTGTCAGAGTGGGCACCTGTGAAGAGTGCGGTTCCACAGGGGTCAGTCCAAGGGCCTGTGCTGTTTTTGGTATATGTGAATGACATAACGGAAGGGATAGACTCAGAAGTGTCCCTGTTTGCAGATGATATGAAGTTAATGAGTAGAATTAAATCAGTCGAGGATCAAGGAAGACTACAAAGAGACCTGGACAGGCTACAAGCCTGGTCCAGTAATTGGCTCCTTGAATTTAACCCTGCCAAATGTAAAGTCATAAAGATCGGGGAAGGGCAAAGTAGACTACAGAGAGAGTATAGTCTAGGTGGCCAAAGACTGCAAACCTCACTCAAGGAAAAAGATTTTGGGGTGAGTATAATACCGAGCACATCTCCTGAGGCACAGATCAGTCAGATAACTGCTGCAGCATACGGGCGGCTGGCAAACCTAAGAATAGCGTTCCAATACCTTACTAAGGAATCGTTCAAGACTCTGTACACCATATACGTCAGACCCATACTGAAGTATGCAGCACCAGTTTGGAACCCACACCTGGTCAAGCACGTCAAGAAATTAGAGAAAGTGCAAAGGTTTGCAACAAGACTAGTCCCAGAGCTAAGGGGATTGTCCTACGAAGAAAGGTTAAGGGAAATCGGCCTGACGACACTAGAGGACAGGAGGGTTAGGGGAGACATGATAACGACATATAAAATACTGCGAGGAATAGATAAGGTGGACAGAGCCAAGATGTTCCAGAGAGGGGACACAGCAACAAGGGGTCATAGTTGGAAGTTGAAGACTCAGATGAACCACAGGGATGTTAGGAAATATTTCTTCAATCTCAGAGTTGTCAGGAAGTGGAATAGTCTGGGAAGTGATGTAGTGGAGGCAGGATCCATACATAACATTAACGAGAGGTATGATAAAGCTCATGGAGCGGGTAGAGTGACCGAGTAGCGGCCAGTGGTGAGGTGGGGCCAGGAGTTGTGACTCGACCCCTGCAACCACATATAGGTGAGTACACACTGGATCAGTCCTGATTGCCTTCCTTTCATGCTTAAATCTTCTCAATGAATATAATAACTATGCAAACGATGGATCCTACAAGTAAACAAAAGATGGATCTAACAAAATAACACTAGATCCTTCAAACAATGGATCCTACAAACAAACGATGTATTCTAAAAAACAAACAAACGATGGATACTACAAATAAAATATGGATCCTACAAACAAACGATGGATCTACAAACTATGGATCCTACAAACAAACGATGGATCCAACAAAATAACAATAGAACCTTCAAACAAACGATGGATCCTAGAAACAAACGATCGATTCTAAAACCGAACAAACGATGGATCCTATAAAAAACGATGTATCTACAGACTATAGATCCTACAAACAAACGATATATTATAAAAATAAACAATGGCTCCAACAAACAAACGATGGATCCTACAAACAAACGATTGATCCTACATTCAATCAAACGATCAATCCTACAAACAACAATGGATAATACAAACAAATGATGGATCCTACAAATAAACGATGGATCCTATAAACAACAATGGATATTACAAACAAATGATGGATCCTACAAATAAACGATGGATCCTATAAACAAACGATGGATCCTGCATACAAACGATGTTTTATACAAACAAACGATGGATCCTATAAACAAGCGATGGATTCTACTAACAAGCGATGGATTCTGCAAACAATGGCTTCTACAAACGATAGATCCTTCAAACAAAAAACGATGGATCCCAAAAACAAACTATGGATTTTACAAACGATGGATTATACAGACAATGGATCGACAAACAAACGATGGATCCTACAAACAAAAGTAGGATTATAGAAACAATAGATCCTACAAATGATATATCCCACAAATAAACGATGGGTCTTACAAACGATGGATTTTACAAACGATGGATCCTACAAACAAACAATGGATCCTACAAATAATGGACTCTACAAACAATGGATCGACAAACAAACAATGGATGCTACAAATGATAGGTCCCACAAACAAACAAATGATGGATCCTACAGACAAACAAGCGGTGAATTCTACACACACGATGGAAAGTACAAAGAAACAAACGATGGCTCTTACAAACAAACAAACAAACGATAGATCCTTCTAACATACTCTGACAGAAAATTAATAAAAATGAATATGTTGAAAATGTTATTATTGGGTCCTCCTGCATCATCATTTAACATTCACCCAGTAAACGAGTTGCAACAGCTAGAGAAATTGCAAGGACTATCATAAAGATGCAATATCAAGGCGCGTTTCATACGGGAAAACCGACTGAATTGAAAAAATTGTGGCGTGTAATGACTGCCGGAGTGAGAAGCCCCACAGCCAATGTTTAAGAAAAATATACAGTTACACCAGATGAACGGATCTTGTGGAATGATGAATAAAATATGTTGTTTTTTTTTAAACACATCGACATTCTCCCACTAAGGTAGGGTGGCCCGAAAAAGAAAAACTTTCACCATCATTCACACCATCACTGTCTTGCCAGAGGCGCGGTTACACTACAATTATAAAACTGCAAAATTAACACCCTTTCTTCAGAGTGCAGGCACTGTACTTCCCATCTCCAGGACTCAAGACCGACCTGCTGGTTTTCCTGAATCCTTTCATAAATGATACCATCCTCACACTCATACACTCTCGAATATATGCTATTTTGTTCCATTCTCTCTACATGTCCACACCACCTCAACAACCCCTCCTCAGCCCATTAGATAATAGTTTTGGTAATCCCACACCTCCTCCTAATTTCCAAACTACGGATTCTTTGCATTATATTCACACCACACATTGCTCTCAGACATGACATCTCCACTGCCTCCAGCCTTCTCCTTGTTGCAACATTCACCACCCATGCTTCACACCCATATAAGAGTGTTGGTATAACTATGATCTCATACATTTTCCTCTTTGCTTCCATGGACAAAGTTCTTTGTCTCCTTAGACTTCTAAGTGCACCACTCACCTTTTTCCCTTCATCAATTCTATGATTCACCTCAACATTCATAGACCCATCTGCTCACACATCCTCTCCTAAAATCTGAATACATTCAAGTCCTCCATACTCTCTCCCTCCAATCTGATATCCAATCTTTTTGTTATCCTCATCACCTTACTTTTTTTATATTTAGTTAAAATTTTCTTCTTTTACATACCCTACCAAACTCATTCACCAAACTCAGCAAATTCTCTTCAGTATCTCCAAAAACCACAGTGTCATCAGCAAAGAGCAACTGTGACAATTCCCACTTTGTGTTAGATTCTTTATCTTTTAACCCCACACCTCTTGCCAACACCCGAGCATTCACTTCTCTTATAACCCCATCTATAAATATATTGAACAACCACGGTGACATCACACATCCTTGTCTAAGGCCTACTTTTACTGGGAAATAATCTCCCTCTCTCCTACATACTCTAACCTGAGCCTCACTATTCTCGTAAAAACTCTTCACTGCTTTCAGTAACCTACCTCATTGCCCCCTATCCATCCTGTCATATGCCTTTTCCAAATCCATAAATGCCACAAAAACCTCTATACTCTTATCTAAATACTGTTCACCAATATGTTTAACTGTAAATACTTGGTCTACACACCCCCTACCTTTCCTAAAGCCTCCTTGTTCATCTGCTATCCTGCTCTCAGTCTTGCTCTTAATTCTTTCAATTATAATTCTACCATACACTTTACCAGGTATACTCAACAGACTTATTCCCCTATAAATTTTGCACTCTCTTTTGTCCCCTTTGCCTTTATACACAGGAACTATGCACGCTCTCTGCCAATCCCTAGGTACCTTACCCTCTTCCATGCATATGCATGTTAGGTAAAAATATCCACAGTGGAAAATATTGAGATTCCCAGCGCTCTCGTGAGTTCTCACATTATCAAAGAACACTTCATTGATAATGTGCGCTGCGTTGCAATTTTTCATTCTGGTTATGTTGCATATTAATATATCACTTGTTTCCTGTGATTTTTATTTTATTATATCAATATACATATGTCGTACAGAATAGGTAAATTGGTCAGTTAGCAAGAAATCATTTAAATTAAACGCCTTTTTTTCAATTTTCTCTTATATGTTTATAGATATATTTTTTTATTTATGTTAATGTAAAAATTAATAATTTTGTACAAAATAAAACTTATAAAACTTACCTAACCTTATTATAACAAGCGCAATTTACTTTAGCCTAATCCAACTAAATATGTTTTAGATAAGTTAACAATAATTTAATAATAAACAAACACAATGAAATATCTACTTTTTGTTAGGTTCAGAATTATTTTTGCAAAATTTCGCCTGTTTGCGAATTGTTATGCATTTCAAATGTTAAAGGCAGGTGGGGATATACTTTTAGAGTGGTTAGTGTTTTTATTTAATAAATGTATGGAAGAGGGTAAGGTACCTAGGGATTGGCAGAGAGCATGCATAGTTCCTTTGTATAAAGGCAAAGGGGACAAAAGAGAGTGTAAAAATTATAGGGGAACAAGTCTGTTGAGTATACCTGGTAAAGTGTATGGTAGAGTTATTATTGAAAGAATTAGGAGTAAGACAGAGAGCAGGATAGCAGATGAACAAGGGGGCTTTAGGAAAGGTAGGGGGTGTGTAGACCAAGTGTTTGCAGTGAAACATATAGGTGAACAATATTTAGATATGGGTAAAGAGGTGTTTGTGGCATTTATGGATTTGGAAAAGGCATATGATAGGGTGGATAGGGAGGCAATGTGGCAGATGTTGCAAATGTATGGAATAGGAGGTAGGTTATTGAAAGCGGTGAAAAGTTTTTACAAGGATAATGAGGCTCAGGTTAGAGTATGTAGGCGAGAGGGAGATTATTTCCCAGTAAAAGTGGGCCTTAGACAAGGATGTGTGATGTCACCATGGTTGTTCAATATATTTATAGATGGAGTTGAAAGAGAAGTGAATACTCGGGTATTGGCAAGAGGTGTAGCGTTTAAAGATAAAGAATCTAACACAAAGTGGGAGTTGTCACAGTTGCTCTTTGCTGATGACACTGTGCTTTTCGGGAATTCTGAAGAGAAGTGTCAGAGGTTGGTGGATGAGTTTGGTAGGTTATGTAAAAGAAGGAAATTGAAAGTGAATTTAGGAACGAGTAAGGTGATGAGGAAAACAAAAAAAAATAGATAACGGAAGATTGGATATCAGATTGGAGGGAGAGAGTATGGAGGAGGTGAATGTATTCAGATATTTGGGAGTGGATGTGTCAGCAGATGGGTATATGAAGGATGAAGTGAATCATAGAATTAACGAGGGGAAAAAGGTGAGTGGTGCACTGAGGAGGTTGTGGAGAGAGAACTTTTTCCATGAAAGCAAAGAGGGGAATGTATGAGAGTATAGTTATACCAACACTCTTGTATGGGTGTGAGACATGGGTTGTGAATGTTGCAACAATGAGAAGGCTGGAGGCAGTGGAGATGTCATGTCTGAGGGCAATGTGTGGTGTGAATATAATGCAGAGAATCCGTAGTTTGGAGATTAGGAGAATGTGTGGAATTACCAAAACTATTATCCAGAGAGCTGAGGAGGGGTTATTGAGATGGTTTGGACATATAGAGAGGATGGAACAAAATAGAATGACTTCAAGAGTGTATAAATTTGTAGTGGAGGGAAGGTGGGGTAGGGGTCTGCCTAGAAAAGGTTTGAGGGAGAGGGTAAAGGAGGTTTTGTGTGCGAGGGGCTTGGACTTACACCAAGCGTGCGGGGTGTTAGATAGGAGTGAATGGAGACAAATGGTTTTTAGGACTTGACGTGCTGTTGGAGTGTAGGCAAGGTAACATTTATGAAGGGTTTCAGGGAAACCGGCAGGCCGGACTTGAGTCCTGGAGATGGGAAGTACAGTGCCGGCACTCTGAACGAGGGTTGTTAATGTTGCAGTTTTGTAGCTGTAGTGTAAGCACGCCTCTGGCAAGACAGTGATGGAGTGAATGATGATGAAAGTTTTTCTTTGTCGGGCCACCCTGCCTTGATCACAAAAGGCCTATGTGTTAATACTAAAATAAAAAAAAACTTGAAGACAGTAGAACTATATACAAAAGTTGAGGTAATCAGTCCCTCAGCCTTGGAGTTGGTGTGAAGAGCACAGCAGTTGAAGAGATTCTGGAGCATAGGCAAGGAGGCTTGAGCTTATATAGGCGTCAGTGCATAGGGACGGGTGGCAGACGAGGGCATAGTCACTGGTAGGTGGGATTTCCCAGTGGAAGTAGGTCATACCAAAGAGTTGGGTTAGTGGTAGTAATAGTTGCAGTAGATGTGAAGAAGGTCATGTGGATGTCCTCTGAACCAAGATTCCATGATGTTGCAGTGTCTGGCAAGTTGTACGTGAATGATATACAATACCGACAACATGAAGACTTTCATCTTCTGGGTTTTCATGTACACCATGCATATATATATATATATATATATATATATATATATATATATATATATATATATATATATATATATATATATATATATATATATATATATATATATTGATAGAGCAGCGAATATTACAAACACTGATCTTGGCGACGGAGACTCGAACCTCGAACCTCATGACAAGGTAAGCACTGCGTACCTTGTCATGAGGTTCGTAGGTTCGAGTCTCCGTCGGCCAGAGATCAGTGTTTGTGAATATTTCGCCTGCTCTTGCGAATTCCTAGCATTGTAAAATCTCTAGTTGTGTCGATGCATGCTGGGGATGAGATGAAAAGCTGTAAGCTTTCCGCCTGAAGAGCTATGCCTTGGAATAACGTCTAGCGAAAGCTGGATGCCAAGGTATTGGACCAGTGTGGTATGGTCGGTAAAGCACTGCGTACCTTGTCATGAGTTCTGTAGGTCTGAGTCTCGTCGGCCAGAGATCAGTGTTTGTGAACATATATATATATATATATATATATATATATATATATATATATATATATATATATATATATATATATATACATGTGTGTGTGTGTGTGTGTGTGTACTCACCTAATTGTACTCACCTAATTGTAGTCACCTAATTGTGGTTGCAGGGGTCGAGACTCAGCTCCTGGCCCCGCCTCTTTGCTGTCCGCTACTGGGTTTCTGCTCTCCCTGCTCCATGAGCTTTATCATACCTTGTCTTAAAACTATGTATGGTTCCCGCCTCCACTATATCGTTCGCTAGACTATTCCACTTCCTAACTACTCTATGGCTGAAGAAGTGCTTCCTAACATCGTGCGTGTGTGTGTGTATATATAAAACAACCACATTGGGAGTAATGATAGCTCTAGGCCTTTCGTGTTGCAATCAACACATCAACAGGAACTTACAAAATTGCAGAAAAGAGGAGGATGTCCCAACAAGTGCGTTCCCAGAGGACCGTCTTCACTGGAGTGAGTGAGGGAGAGAGTGAGGGAGGGAGGGAGGGAGAGAGGGAGAGAGGAGGATACAGGAAGTGCCCCCAGGCACAACAGTGCCCACAGCCAGAAGGATGATTATTATAGCATTAGAAAAATCCCACAAAATTAACGTGGCAATAATAAAAAAAAACGATCATATTCCACTATGACATCAATAACTTTACACACATTAATATATTGTGAGTGATATAGAAGTTTCTAGGCAACTATATGGTAGGCTTCCAAGGGACAACGTGTCCATTTAAATTGACGAGAAAACGGTAACATTTAGGGTGAGACTTCTAAAAGTTATGTAAAGAAAACGGGGCTTATTAAAATAAACTCATTTAAAGGGGGAGGCATCTGCAATAACAAGAAAGACAGCCACAGATATTCAACCCACATAATTCTGAGGCAAACTCTGGTTCAACCTTCAGTAACTGCAGGAAAAATAGACCCTAGTTCCTCGGAGTGGCACTACATTTAAGACAGTCTAATGCATTCATATAAGAGCCCAATTTTAAACTGTGCACTATTGCCGTTTCCTTTACATAACTTTTAGAAGTCTCGCCCCTAAAAGTTACAGTTTTCTCGTCAATTTAAATGGACACGTTGTCCCTTCGTAGGCTGCCCTATAATTGCCAGAGACTTCTATATCACTCACAATATATTTATGTGTGTAAAGTTATTGATGTCATAGCGGAATATGATCGATTTTTTTTATTATTGCCACGTTAATTTTGTTCAGGATATTACAATATCAATGCTTGTGGGATTTTTCTAATGCTCTAATATTCATCCTTCTGGCTGTGGGCACTGTTGTGCCTGGTGGCACTTCCTGTATCCTCCTCTCTCCCTCACTAACTCACTCCAGTGAAGACGGTCCTCTGGGAACGTACTTGCTTGGACATCCTCCTCTTTTCTGCAATTTTGCAAGTTCCTGATGATGTATTGATTGCACCACGAAAGGCCTAGAGCTATCATTCTACTCCCCAGTTTTTGTTTTGCATTCTGTATCGATATATATATATACTAGTATATATATATATATATATATATATATATATATATATATATATATATATATATATATATATATATATATATATATATAAATATATATATATATATGTATGTATACATAGACAGATACATATACATACATACATACACATTATTACGAACACATGTGGTAGTTTAAAGGCCTGTAGCACCTGGTCGCAACTAAGTCAGCAAAGTACTCAGCAGGACAGAGCAAGGGCAAGGCAGATACAACAGGGGTAGATTTTTTTCCAATGTATTCATTCACCTGTATTTACATCTTGTAAAATGTTAACAATTAGAGAAGTCACATTAAAATAGAATAACCAAGAGTCACTCAGAGGCAAGAATGGACACGACCAGTGTCTGCGAAAGTCTGCCACACAGCCAGGTGGGCCGGAGTGACGTCGCCCTGGGTAAAGTAGCCGGCTTCCACATGATTGAACTGAACAATAAGTGCAGCGGTGGGGACCCAGAACTGCTACACTCTGAAATGCCAGTTCACTAGTGAGGGTATGCCAAATGGTTGTGTGACAAATGACGAACAAAATATAACATAATGGGTGCATGCCACACGTACATACATACATGTACTCATACATACGTATTTGATATAAAGAAGAGTGAGCTTGGAGAAATGTAATTCATAGTAGGTAGGAACGACTTGCAGCTTCTCAAGACAACTGTTGATAATCAATCAATGCATCAGAGATAAATTAATCACCATCATCAGGATTCAATCCTGGTACGTGATTTAACAATATACACAAAATACAAAACTAAATCCAACTAACCAGTTTGAGAAGTGGTACAGAAACCTTATACCACCTTTGAGAAGTGGTACAGAAACCTTATACCACCTTTGAGAAGTGGTACAGAAAACTTATACCACCTTTGAGAAGTGGTACAGAAACCTTATACCACTCATCAAACCTTACTCAGCCATTAGAATTCGTTCTGAGTACCACAAGCATTCACTAAGTCCAGATTATTTTAAGATTACAGCAACAGCTCAATGTGCTTTGCATTTAAGAATTCTAGAGAGCTTACATATAAAAAAAAAAAAAACTTAAACCTTGACTCATTAACGACGATTCTGTTTTTATTTTACTCTCAAGAAACATTTTTCCGGTGAGTCTGGAATTCCGTCAGTCTGTGTCTTTGAGTAATGATGGATATGCAAACACAGACTTTCTTTTTGGTGAATCTCCTAAATTTTCAATTTGTCTTTGGTTTGGCTACTGCATTTTTTGTATTTCTAATAAATTATACTTTGTTCATTATTGTAACTCTCCTCAAATAGCAATTAGTTTATTTAATTCAACATCTGAACAACACCTCTCAAAATGGTTACCCTATTTAAGTTTTGTATACTGCGATTTATTTGTTACCGAAACGTTGTCTGGACTTCAATAAAATGCCTTGATAATTGCAGATCTTTCCCATGTGTTTGAATTACATTTGCTGTTTTGCGAATATGCAAACGACAGAATATATACCTGGAGACCTGGAGAGAATTCCAGGGGTCAACGCCCCCGCGGCCCGGTCTGTGACCAGGCCTCATGTTGGACCAGAGCCTGATCAACCAGGCTGTTACTGCTGGCGGCACGCAGTCCAACGTACGAACCACAGCCCGGCTGATCAGGTACCGACTTGAGGTGCCTGTCCAGTGCCTGCTTGAAGACAGCCAGGGGCTTGTTGGTAATCCCCCTGATGTACGCTGGGAGGCAGTTGAACAATCTTGGGCCCCTCACACTTATTGTGTTGTCCCTCAACGTGCTAGTGGCATCCCTGCTCTTCATTGGGGGGATGTTACATCGCCTGCCGAGTCTTTTGCTTTCGTACGGAGTGATTTTTGTGTGAAAGTTTGGTACTAAGCCCTCGAGAATTTTCCACGTGTATATAATAATGTATCTCTCCCGCCTGCGTTCTAGAGAGTACAGGTTTAGGAACTTCAAGCGTTCCCAGTAGTTGAGGTGGTTTATCGCACTTATGCGTGCGGTGAAGGTTCTCTGCACATTTTCAAGGTCAGCAATTTCACCCGCCTTGAAAGGTGCAGTTAGTGTGCAGCAATATTCCAGCCTAGATAGAACAAGCGATCTGTAAGTGTCAACATGGGCTTGGCATCCCTGGTTTTGAAGGTTCTCATTATCCATCCTGTCTTTTTTCGAGCAGATGCAATTGCTACATTGTTATGGTCCTTGAAGGTGAGATCCTCTGACATGATCACTCCCAGGTCTTTGACATTAGTTTTTCGCTCTATTGTGTGGTTGGAATTAGTTTTGTACTCCGATGAGATTTTAATTTCTTCACGTTTTCCGTATATGAGTAATTGAAATTTCTCATCATTGAACTTCATATTGTTTTCTGCAGCCCATTTAAAGATTTGGTTTATGTCTGCTTGGAGTCTTGCAGTGTCTTCAACGGTGGACACTGTCATACAGATTCGGGTGTCATCTGCAAAGGAAGACACAGCACTGTGGCTTATATCCCTGTCAATGTCTGATATGTTATATTACATATATTTAACAAAAAACGTAAATTTGTTATTTTCCTCTTATATTGATGCTGTTGCCATCCACTTCTCCAACCCTCACATGTCGGATTCAAGGAAACCGGTTAGCCGAACTTGAGTGAGGAAGTGGCGAGTACAGTGCCTGCACTCTGAAGAAGAGGTGAGGATGTTGCGGTCTGAAGGGTCATCTGAACTGTGATGTTGCTATTCTGAAGAGACAATTATTGAATGAGTGACAATGAAAGCGTATTCTTTTTTGTCGGTTCACCTGGCTTCGGTGGGAGACGACTGGAGTGTTAAAAATATGATTCTCAAGACATGTTTTGTCTACCATAAACTACGACTGTTAAAACAGCAACACATTAATTCAAAGGCAAACGACTGAATCAGCAATGAGTCTGCAACGTCACCTGGTGACTGAGTGGCGCTAAGCATCTCCAAGCCTCAGAATGTAAGTGATAATTGCTTAAACAACGTAAACAAATCGCCTCTGAAATCCTTCGTAATTCCTTAATGAATTTTATCTCAAAATTTTTGATGAAAATTCCCTGTAACACTTTAGTCCCTCTTGGTTTTTTTATGGACAAATTAGAGCTAAATCATTAGTCTTTTTTTTGAGAACATTAGTGCCAAAAAAATTATGCATGTGGAAACGCAACTCTTTTCTTACTAAAGCCGTAATGAGATTGTAATAACTCTCAACGCGTGTCTTAAACATAAGAGGAGGTTTGCAGTAGGGGTGACCAACCTATCGAGTTACTAGAGGACTTTCAACCATCACTGCTTATATGGAGCCCTGTTTATAAGGATCAGCCTAACGAGTGTGTGTTTATGAGAGAGAGAGAGAGAGAAAAGAGAGAGAGAGAGAGAGAGAGGAGAGGAGAGAGAGAGAGAGAGAGAGAGAGAGAGAGAGAAGAGAGAAGAGAGAGAAAAGAGAGAAAGAGAGAGAGAGAGAGAAGAGAGAGAGAGAGAGAGAGAGAGAAGAAAGAGAGAAGAGAGAGAGAGAGAAGAGAAGAAGAGAGAGAGAAGAGGAAGGAGAGAGAGAGAGAGGAGAGAGAGAGAGAGAGAGAGAGAGAGAGGGAAGAGAGAGAGAGAGAGAGAGAGAGAGAGAGAGAGAGAGAGAGAGAGAGAGAGAGAGAAGAGAGAGAGAAAGAGAGAGAAGAAGAGAGAGAGAAGAGAGAGAGAGAGAGAGAGAGAGAAGAGAAAGAAGAAGAGAGAAAAGAAGAAGAGAGAGAGAGAAAGAGAAGGAGAGAGAGAGAGAGAAATGAAAGGAAAGCTAGAGCCAAGATGAAGCTCAACTTTAACTCTGTTCCATATTTGTATGTTTTATAACAATAAAAGGACTTCGAAATGAGCTCATGTAGGTAACAGCTCTTAGCTTGTAAATAAAGTTAGGAATCCTTAACCTAACATTTTAAAACTGTAAGAAAATGAGGGAGTGAGAGAGAGAGAGAGAGAGAGAGAGAGAGAGAGAGAGAGAGAGAGAGAGAGAGAGAGAGAGAGAGAGAGAGAGAGAGAGAGAGAGAGAGAGAGAGAGAGAGAGAGAGAGAGAGAATTTGGCAAAATAGTATTTGTTGTGGCTTTTGTAATTCTAAACATAATTTGCTTTGATGGTCATTTTCGTGGAGGATAAATTTAGCTTTAGAGGAATTCATATCGTGGTTCTTAGTGCAACGTTACTTGTGTTATTTCTCGTGCTTGTGTATATACTATGTGGTTGTCTGACTGTGGGTACTACGTTCCTGAAAGTTTCTCCCACATAAAACTTCTCATACCCAACCGCAAGGTGTTGTGAGTGGTGTCCATCGTTTTTGCTTTCTTTTGACTAAGTCTTTAATGGTTTTTGAAGCAATATTGGCGTCGCTGATATTGGCTTTCACTAAGGTATTGGAAATGTTATTGCTGGTCTGGCTAGCAGGAAGTACAGTGTATCTAGTGGTCGTAGTGTCTAGACTAGTGCTGTGTAGTGTCTTATCAGATTCCTTTCTGCAGTCAATGATGAAATTTTGTGGGTAATGAAGCTGAGCGAAGATTTGGTCGTAGTGATCACATTCTTCCTCGAGGGACATGGGAGTAGAAATCCTATGGGCTCTTAAGAAGATTATGATGATAACCTCTACACAGGGTTATTATTTTCACAACGTGAATAATAATGAAGATCATGTATCTGTTGGTTTTCAGTAGACCTTGAAATCAAGTTAAACGTTATCTTTGTTGATCAAAACTTCCGGAAAAAGAGACATGCCTGTTGTTTTATTCTTATGTGGTAAACTTGATTAAAGGCAATATTGTCTGATGTTAATGAGAAGATTCAGAGTGTTGAGGCGTCTCGTGGCGATAAAGAGCCATCATTAAGGTATCTTACCTATGTCACGTCGTTAATTATGTGAACTTTGAGTCTCCGTCTTCCAGATATTGTATATACAAACAGGCCAATTATGTGAATGTTGTGAGAAATGGTGGGTATGAATTTCACAGGTACAATCCTTCACACACATAACTGGAGTATACCTGGAAAGGGTTTCTGGGGTCAACGCCCCCGCTGTCCGGTCTGAGACAAGACCTCGTGGTGGATCAGGGTCTGATCAACCAGGCTGTTACTGCTGGCCGCACGTAAACCGACGTGAGGACGACAGCCCGGCTGATCAGGTACTGACTTTAGGTGCCTGTCCAGCGCCTTCTTGAAGACAGCAAAGTGTATATTGGTAATCCTCCTTATGTATGCTGGGAGGCAGTTGGACAGTCTTGGGTCTCTGACACTTATTATAATGTTGTATCTTAGTGTACTCGTGGGGCCCCTGTTTTTCATTGGGGGAAAGTTGCATCTCCTGCCGAGTCTTTTGCTTTCGTAGAGAGTGATTTCCGTGTGCAGGTTTGGTACTAATCCCTCTAGCATTTTCCAAGTGTATACTATCGTGTATCGTTCGTCCCTGCGTTCCAGGTAATACAAATCAAGGGACTTCAACAGTTCCCAGTAATTTAGGTGCTTTATCGTTCTTATGTGTACCGTGAAAGTTCTCTGTACATTCTTCAGGTCAGCAATTTCGCCTGCTTTAAGGGGAAAGTTAGTATAAAACAGTATTCCAGCCTATAGAAAACAAGCGATTTGAAGATAATCATCATGGGCTTGGCGTCCCTAGTTTTGAAGGTTCTCATTATCCATCCTGTCATTTTCCTAGCAGATGCGGTAGATACATTGTTATGGTCTTTGAAGGTGAGATCCTCTGGCATTATCACTCTATTGTGTGGTTAGAATTTGTTGTATACCCTGATACACTATTAATTTCCTCGAGTTTTCTGTATATGAGTAGTTGAAATTTCTCTTCCTTGAACTTCATATTGTTTTCTTCGGTCCATTTAAAGATTTGGTAGATGTCCGCTTGGAGTCTTGTGGTGTCTTCGATAGAGGACACTGTCATGGCAATTAGGGTATCATCCATACGGAGCTATGGCTTACATCTCAAGCTATGTCATATATGAGGATGAGGAACTGGAGAGAACTTTGGCACATCTAAAACAGATTACACTTACAGATATAGATGTACCTCGGAGACATGTGGGACTTTAGAAATAATGGGTCTCCACATTACTCCTCCTTTGATGCCCACATTCTAAGCTCCCCAACTCTCACATCTGGATCAAAAATTATTTGAACATATAATTCTTGAGCAAATGAGAGAGTGGGTGAGAAGTTATCAACAAATTTTGTTGAAAATAAGAAAAGTTTTGGAGTGAAATTAATAAATTGAGAAAGCCTAGGGAACAAATGGATTTGTCAGTTAAAAATAGGAGAAAAGAATTATTAAACGGAGAGTTAGATGTATAGGGAAGATGGAGGGAATATTTTAAGGAATTGTTAAATTCTGATGAAGATAGGGAAACTGTGATTTCGTGTATATGGCAAGGAGGAATAACATTTTATAGGAGTGAGGAAGAACCAGTTGTGAGTGTGGGGGAAAGTGCGAGGGGAAATGGGTAGTATGAAAGGTCCAGTCTCGCTGGTTCATCCTCTGCTCTCTCTCTGGTAGTGTCCCTTAAGTGTTGGTACATAAAGTTTTCCAGTACCACCTCCATCATCTTAGCCCTCCACGTTTCTTGGCCCCCATGTGGCTATAAGTTCTCCCAATCGATTTCCTTTGGTTGAAGTCAACCATGATCAGTAGCTTCGCCCTGCTCGCATGAGCCCTTCTGGCCACTAAAGCCAGTGTCAACCATCGCTCTATTACTCTCATCATACTCTTGCCTTGGCCTCCTGCTGTTCTGTGGTGGGTTATACATCACGGCAATTACCACCTTGGGACCTCCAGACTGAAGTGTTCCTACTATGTAATCTCTTGCTTCTCCTCTGTCTCCTATCTCCAGCTCATCAAAATCCCACCGTTTTATGTGTGTGTGTGTGTGTGTGTGTGTGTGTGTGTGTGTGCGTGTGTGTGTGTAGTGAGTATGTACATGTGTGTGTGTGCGTGTGTGTGTGGGTGTATGGGTGTGTGTGTGTGGGGTGGGCGTGTGCGTGTGTGTGTGTACTCACCTAATTGTGTGTGTGTGTGTGTGTGTGTGTGTGTGTGTGTGTGTGTGTGGGTGTGGGTGTGTGTGTGTGAGTATGTGTGTGTATATGTACTCACTTAATTGTGGTTGCAGGGGTCGAGACTCAGCTCCTGGCCCTGCCTCTTCGCTGTCTACTACTGGGTCTCTGCTCTCCCTGCTCCATGAGCTTTACCATACCTTGTCTTAAAACTATGTATGGTTCCTGCCTCCACTATATCTTTCTCTAGAGTATTCCACTTCCTGACTACTCTGTGGCTGAAGAAATGCTTCCTAACATCCCTTTGACTCATCTGAGTCTTCAGCTTCCAGTTGTGTCCCCTTGTTTCTGTGTTCCCTCTCTGGAACATCCTGTCACTGTCTACCTTGTCAATTCCCCGCAGTATTTTGTATGTCGTTATCATGTCTCCTCTGACCCTTCTTTCCTCCTGTGTTGTTAGTCCTATTTCCCTCAACCTTTCTTCATAAGACAGACCCCTGAGTTGTGGAACTAACCTTGTCGCAAACCTTTGCACTTTCTCTAGTTTCTTTACGTGCTTGACCAGGTGTGGGTTCCAGACTGGTGCTGCATATTCTAGTATGGGCCTGACGTACACGGTATCCATTCCAGTGCCCTTCCTGTTATACCTGCTTGTTCTTCCAACTTCTTTACTAATCTCATGTGAGGAACTGTGTCGAAGGCCTTCCTGCAGTCCAGGAAAATGTGTGTATGTGTGTGTGTGTGTGTACTCACCTAGTTGTAGTTGCAGGGGTCGAGTCATAGCTCCTGGCCCTGCCTCTTCACTGGCCGCTACTGGGTCACTCGCCCTGCGCCATGAGCTTGATCATACCTCTTCTTAAAGCTATGAATGGAACCTGCCTCCACTACATCGCTTCCCAAACTATTCCACTTCCCGACCACTCTGTGACTGAAGAAATACTTCCTAACATCCCTGTGATTCATCTGAGTCTTCAACGTCGAACTGTGTCCCCTTGTTGCTGTGTCCCATCTCATGAACATTCTGTCTCTGTCCACCTTGTCAATTCCTCTCAGTATTTTATATGTCGTTAGCATGTCCCCCCTATCTCTAATGTCCTCCAGGGTCGTCAGTGTTACACTGGGATGGGGTAGGCTATAAGACACAGTGTTACACTTGGAGGGGGTAGGCTGGAAGACACAGTGTTACACTTGGAGGGGGTAGGCTTGAAGACACAGTCCCTTAGCTCCGGGACTAGTCTTGTTGCAAACCTTTGCACTTTATCTAGCTTCTTTACTTTCTTGGCTAGGTGTGGGTTACAATATGGGTCTAATGTATACAGTGTACAGGGTCCTGAACGATTCTTTATTAAGATGTCGGAATGCTGTTCTTAGGTTTGCTAGGCGCCCGTATGCTGCAGCAGTTATTTGGTTGATGTGCGCCTCAGATGTGCCTGGTGTTATACTCACCCTAAGATTTTTTTCCTTGATTGAGGTTTGTAGTCTCTGGCCCCCTAGACTGTACTCTGTCTGCAGTCTTCTTTACCCTTCCCCAATCTTCATGACTTTCCAGTTGGTGGGGTTGAACTCCAGGAGTCAATTGCTGGACCAGGCCTGCAGCCTGTCCATATCCCTTGTGTGTGTGTGTGTGTGTATGTGTATGTGTGTGTGAGTGAGTATGTGTATGTGTGTGTGTGGGTATGTGTGTGTGTGTGGGTGTGGGTGTGGGGGTGTGTGTCGGTGTGTGGGTGTGTGTGTATGGGGGGTGTATGTGTGTGTGTGTGTGTGTATGTGTGTGTGTGCAAAATGTATATTTATATGCAGACGTATTTTGCAAAATACTGACCACAAAGGGCTCCCTACGTATATAAAAAAAATAGACGGAATCTGAAAGTCTGGACTGAATCAGTTCCCAAAAAAGAATCCAAATACAGATTTGAAAATGCTCGCAAAATTAATTTCTCCAAAGCCGTTCTCGAGCGAGGATCCGCAACGGGAAAGTTTAATCCGGATTTAGACTTCAATCAGGAGGGTAAAGAGAAAGTATCTCGCGGGAGACATAACAAGTTGGACGCCGGGAAGCAACGAGACTCTCTCAGACGAGAAGACTCACAAGGACGCGTCACCAGGATGCAGCGTCACCAGGATGTAGCGTCACCAGAACGAAGCACCATCAGGAAGCACCACCGGGGGATAGCACCACCGGGAAAGCACCACCGGGATAGGATCTCCGGCTCAGCCTCCAGCTCGGGAATGCATATATTCAGTGAGGTAATGACTCCACGAGAGGCCACTTAGCGTAATGCTCTCATAAGACTGTGTCAGCCTTATACTGTGTCGGGTAAAGGTAATTAACCTGCCTTCCAACCTACCCCCTCCCTGTATACACTGTGTCTTCCAGCCTACCCCCTCCCTGTATAACACTGTGTCTTCTAGCCTACCCCCTCCCTGTGTAACACTGTGTTATACAGCCTACCCCCTCCCAGTGTAACACTGTGTCTTCCAGCCTACCCCCTCCCTGTGTAACACTGTGTCTTCTAGCCTACCCCCTCCCTGTGTAACACTGTGTCTTCCAACCTACCCCCTCCCTGTATAACACTGTGTCTTCCAACCTACCCCCTCCCTGTGTAACACTGTGTCTTCCAGCCTACCCCTCCCAGTGTAACACTGTGTCTTCCAGCCTACCCCCTCCCTGTGTAACACTGTGTCTTCCAACCTACTCCCTCCCTGTGTAACACTGTGTCTTCCAGCCTACCCCTCCCAGTGTAACACTGTGTCTTCCAACCTACTCCCTCCAGTGTAACACTGTGTCTTCCAACCTACTCCCTCCCTGTGTAACACTGTGTCTTCCATCCTACTCCCTCCCAGTGTAACACTGTGTCTTCCAGCCTACTCCCTCCCAGTGTCTTTCTTCCAACCTACTCCCTGTGTAACCTTCTCCAAATCCTACTCCCTCCCTGTGAACACTGTGTCTTCCAACTCCTCCTCCCTCCCAGTGTCATCACTGTGTCTTCCATCCTACTCCCTCCCAGTGTCACACTTTTGTGCTTCCACCTACTCCCTCCTGTGAACACTGTGTCTTCCACCTACCCCTCCCAGTGTAACACTGTGTCTTCCAGGCTACCCCCTCCCAGTGTAACACTGTGTCTTCCATGCTACCCCCTCCCAGTGTAACACTGTGTCTTCCAGCCTACCCCCTCAGTGTAACACTGTGTCTTCCAGGCTAACCCCTCCCAGTGTAACACTGTGTCTTCCAGCCTACCCCCTCCCAGTGTAACACTGTGTCTTCCAGCCTACCCCCTCCCAGTGTAACACTGTGTCTTCCAGGCTACCCCCTCCCAGTGTAACACTGTGTCTTCCAGCCCTACCCCTCCCAGTGTAACACTGTGTCTTCCAGCTACCCCTCCCAGTGTAACACTGTGTCTTCCAGGCTACCCCTCCCAGTGTAACACTGTGTCTTCCAGGCTACCCCTCCCAGTGTAACACTGTGTCTTCCAGCCTACCCCCTCCCTGTGTAACACTGTGTCTTCTAGCCTACTCCCTCCCAGTGTAACACTGTGTCTTCCAGCCTACCTCCTCCCTGTGTAACACTGTGTCTTCTAGCCTACCCCCTCCCAGTGTAACACAGTGTCTTTCAGCCTACCCCCTCCCAGTGTAACACAGTGTCTTTCAGCCTACTCCCTCCCAGTGTAACACAGTGTCTTTCAGCCTACCCCCTCCCAGTGTAACACTGTGTCTTCCAGCCTATCCCCTCCCTGTGTAACACTGTGTCTTCCAGCCTACTCCCTCCCAGTGTAACACAGTGTCTTTCAGCCTACCCCCTCCCATTGTAACACAGTGTCTTTCAGCCTACCCCCTCCCAGTGTAACACAGTGTCTTTCAGCCTACCCCCTCCCAGTGTAACACTGTGTCTTCCAGCCTACCTCCTCCCAGTGTAACACAGTGTCTTTCAGCCTACCCCCTCTCAGTGTAACACTATATATTACATCCTGCTCCCTCCCAGTCTAACACTGTGTCTTCCAGCCTACCCCCTACCAATGTAACACTGTGTCTACCAGCCTACCCCCTACCAGTGTAACACTGTGTCTACCAGCCTACCCCCTCCCTGTGTAACACAGTGTCTTCTAGCCTACACCCTACCAGTGTAACACTGTGTCTACCAGCCTACCCCCTCCCTGTGTAAAACAGTGTCTTCTAGCCTACCCTCCTAGTGTAAAACAGTGTCTTCTAGCCTACACCCTACCAGTGTAACACTGTGTCTACCAGCCTACCCTACTAGTGTAAAACAGTGTTTTCCAGCCTACCTCCCACTGTAACACTGTGGGTGTTAAACGACACCGAGGAAAGGTGACCCGAAAAAGAAGAAACACTCATCCTCATTAAGGTAAATCCTCCCTTAAATATCTGTTACCATTCTGTGACATGATAACGGAGATCAACACGAGAGAAAGGATAGGTGAACTGCATATATCTGGGCTATAATAAGGGATTTGAAACTGTTTTTCACTAGAGACTGTTCCAGAAGCTTGAAAACAGTTAAGGTTATAACAAAAAATGTACTTCTTAGGATCAAGAAATATCTGAGGGCAAGGAAGTAGAAAGTAATGTTCTGGTAAGAGGCAGTGGGATGGAAGAGCATAACGAGAGGTGTTCAGTAATGTTCAGTGCTGAGGGTGATTCTGTTCTTATTATACAGAAGCAATAATATGCACCTCCAGGTAAAATCCAGCTCATTTCAATTTGGGGATGATATAAAGCTAATGAGTGAAATAGAGAATAAGACAAAGCTACTTAGGACCTAAACGGAGTATATTAATGATCAAACAGATGGTAGTTGAACTTCAACTCCCGCAAGTGGAAGACTGTGAACGTTGGTAAAGAGGGAGAAGATCAGATGCTAAATAGACTTAAAAGACAAGATCACTACTCAATAAGACAAACATAGACAGTCTGTTCGAAAAATAAACTATACTTCTTTCTGTGTTGAGCGATCTTGAGGGAACGTGATGTGATGACGGCCAAGGAAGAGACCGTTCGTGGGCAGTCCAATACCTGAGCTGGGTGCGTTGACTCGACCCCCTCCCCCGCAGCTGCAACAAGGCGAGTACAATAAAAATCCGACGAGAATTCGGCTCCCACCAGGTGAAGGCTCGAGCCTTCAACTTACCTATCGCTGAAAGACCCACACGTGTTTAACTCTTTTAACTTCAGTGACACTGTCAATAATTATTTTTTGTCATAATTCCAATACCAATTTTAACTGACTCAAAACGAAGTAAAAACAAAATAATTAAAATAAATAAAAAAGTGATATTAAAATAAATTATAGAGCAAATAATTTTCATATGTTTCATAATAATAATAAGTAATCCGCTTTTTCTGGTGATTAGCAGAGTAATTAGTGCACTCCCTGTTGCCAGGGCAAGAAGGGCTTATTATCTCTGCCTCAGGCAGAGCATAATTTGTAATATGGATAAAATGATGGTGAGTTGTAGCAGTGGTGGTGGTGGTGGTGATGGTGACGGTGGTGATGGTGGTGGTGGTGATAATGGTGGTGATTGTGGTGGTGATGATGGTGGTGATTGTGGTGGTGGTGGTGGTGGTGGTGGTGTGGTGCTGGTATGATGGTGGTGATTGTGGTGGTGGTGGTTATGATGGTGGTGATTGTGGTGGTTTTTGTGGTGATGGTGGTGGTGGTGGTGGTGGTTATGGTGGTGGTAGTAATGGTGGTGGTGGTGGTAGTGATGGTGGTCGTGGTGGTGATGGTGGTGATGGTGGTGATGGTGGTGGTGGTAGTGATGGTGGTGGTGGTGGTAACTGTGGTGGTGGTGATGATGATGGTGGTGATGATTATGGTGATGGTGGTGGTGATGGTGGTGATGGTGTCAGTGATGGCGGTGGTGGTGGTGATGGTGGAAGTGGTGGTGGTGGTTATGGTGGTGGTGATGGTGGTGGTAGATCAAACGCTGCACCAATAAATGTTTGCTCTGGGGCTTAAATATTTAGAGTCACTGCCCCGTTTACTTCCCTAAAATATAAATTAAAACTAAACTCTCAGTGTATGTATACAGTGTACAGTCACTGAGGAAGATGCACTTCTCTGAGTGTTCACTCTTAGTGATATAACTCTCTGGGTGTACATCCAATAATATATGTACCAACTCTCTGGGTGTGCATGCAATAATATATGTACACCACTCTCTGGGTGTACATGCAATAATATATGTACACCACTCTCTGGGTGTACATGCAATAATATATGTACACCACTCTCTGGGTGTACATGCAATAATATGTGTACACCACTCTCTGGGTGTGCATGCAATAATATATGTACACCACTCTATGGGTGTACATGCAATAATATATGTACACCACTCTCTGGGTGTACATGCAATAATATATGTACACCACTCTCTGGGTGTACATGCAATAATATATGTACACCACTCTCTGGGTGTACATGCAATAATATATGTACACCACTCTCTGGGTGTACATCCAATAATATATGTACACCACTCTCTGGGTGTACATGCAATAATATATGTACACCACTCTCTGGGTGTACATGCAATAATATATGTACACCACTCTCTGGGTGTACATGCAATAATATATGTACACCACTCTCTGGGTGTACATGCAATAATATATGTACACCACTCTCTGGGTGTACATGCAATAATATATGTACACCACTCTTGGGTGTACATGCAATAATATATGTACACCACTTAACATTTACACACAGAGCCATAATCATTTCAAAGTATATACACTTAGGGCGGCTCGTGGCCTGATAGGCAAAGCTCTCGCTTTACACGCTGAGATGTCCGGGTTCGATTCCCGGCAAGGGCGAAAACATTGGATGTGTTTCCTTACACCTGTTGTCCCTGTTCACCCATAAGTAAAATGGGTACCTGGGTGTAAGTAGATTGGAGTGGGTCGCATCCTGGGACAAAATAGACCTAATTTGCCCAAAAATCTCTGCATAACAAGAAGCTTTCTATATAGCAGAATGTCACTGATGTCAGCTGGGCCTGTATACCTTGTGCTTGTAGAAAATAAATATATTATTCTTAGTCTTCTTCTTCTTCTTCTTTTTCTTCTTCTTATTATTATTCTAAGTAGTAGTAGCATTATAGACATATACCTTTCGGTTTACTTACGCAGACATATACTCCACTTAGCATATATACTCTAAGAGATACATGAGCATCTCGAGGAATATACACTTGAGAGATAAACCTCTCAGTGTATGTTTACCGAGAGATAAGTATCTTTCAATGTATGTACAGCAGACTGAAAAATACACACCTTTCGGTGTATAAATGCCCTGAGAGATATTGTCCTCTAGGAGCATATATAATGAGAATTATAAACCTCTTCGTGTAGATGACAGCTTTTCCTTCCGAACACTACATGATAACCATAAAGAATAAAAAAGCACAATAGCGTGACTGGAACAATACACAAATAACCATGGTCTAGAGTTGTTTATCTTCCGTAATTGAGTACGTTATCTAACGCACCTTAGGACGCTGCTACTGCTATCTAATCTTGACTTCGGACAGACTAGAGGATGCTGAACCACTCTCCTCACTTGACACTTGCCCTGTGTCAGGAGACACTTCTCCTTTGTAACGGGACACTTGTCCTGCGTCCTGACGGACAAAACACAAGACACAGCTGATAAATATTTAGAAAAAAATGCACCCACACAGAACTCTCAAATATGATCATACTTCGCCCCGTAAAGAGCCATCACCGCCAGTATATCATGGGATACCCAAAGGTGTTTTTTTCTCTCAATGTATACATGCTGTGAGTTCTCCTTAATCCCTCTTTTAGGGATTAAAGAATTATTGTCTAGTTGTGAGCAGGTTCCGTATAGCCTTACTGACACTAGTGTAGTCAATGGACTTTAAACGCCATTAACCAACCAAACGCCCGTAAACAAAACTATACTGAATGTCACGAAACTACACTAAAAAAATAACTTATTATAAATTATAATTTGAATAATTTAAAGACGCGAATTGACAGAATACTTAAATTTCCACCTTAAGGGACGGGGCTGTTTTCCTTGCCAACCATAACTCTAACATGGCAATTAGAGACCGAGGGTTGTTAATAAGAAGCGGGCATGTTAGCAAGTTAATACAGTGGCGAGGCAGCTCTGAGGGAAGGCTCGTCCATAACAATTTGTTAACTCCACTTGCCACTTAGTGTAATAGGGGTAATTATCTTGTCAAGTTACACTTCACTACACAGAACGATTTGGCAGAGCAGCCTCATTTGGGAGAGAGGGAGTGTGATGGAGTGGTTGGGAGGGAGGGAAGTAGGGAGGTTGATGAAGTAGCTAGGAGGAAGGGTAGGAGGGAGGGAAGGGATTGATGAAGTTGCTGGGATGGAGGGAAGGAGGGAGGGGGTCTAATGGAATAGCTGTGAGGTAGGAAGAAGAGAATAGGGAGGATGGGAAGGGGAAAGGAGGGAGAGGGTGGGTGAGAGGGAAGAAGGGAAGGAAAGGGAGAGTTTCAAGAAGGGAGGGAGTGAGAGGATGGGAGGGAAAGAGGGAGGGAGGAAGTGACGGGGGAAAAGGGTGGGGGGAGAAAGGGAGTGGGTGCATGAGAAGAAGAGAGGGAAGGTGGGAGGATGGAGAGATGGAGATGAGAATATAGGAGGGAGGAAGAGAGGAAGGAAGAGACGAGATACAATAAATAAAGAAGAAAAACAAAATAAATTACTCAGGAAGATAGATAACAAAGGTGAAGTAGAAGCCATTTACTCGGGTTTATAAGTAAAACAAGGTGAAGGCAAAGGTGTGTGTGTGTGTGTGCAGTTTCTGAAGGTTGAACCAGAGTTTGATTCAAAATTATGTGGATTGAATATCTTTGTCCATCTTTCTTGTTATTGCAGATGCCTCCCACTTTAAATGAGTATATTTTAATGAGCCCCATTTCCTTTACATAACTTTTAGTAGTCTCCCCCCTAAATGTTACCGTTTTCTAGTCAATTTAAATAGACACGTTGTCCCTTGGAAGCCTACCCTATAGTTGCCAGAGACTTCTATATCACTCACAATATATTAATGTGTGTAAAGTTGTTGATGTCATAGCGGGATTTTTCTAATGCTATAATATTCATCCTTCTGGCTGTGGGCACTGTAGTGCCTGGGGGCACTTCCTGTATCCTCCTCTCTCCCTCCCTCACTCACTCACTCCAGCTGGGACATACTCCTCTTTTCTGCAATTTTGCAAGCTCCTAATGATGTGTTGATTGCAACACGAAAGGCAAAGAGCTATCATTCTACTCCCCCCGTGGTTGTTTTGCATCCTGTATCGCTTGGTTTGCGATATTTGCATTATATATCCCCCCTCCCCTTTCCCATCTTCCCCATCCTCCCTTTTCCCTTCCCTCCTCCTCATCCCTCCCTTATTTCCTTCCCATTTTTACCCTGGGAGCTTCTCTCCACAGGCATTCTAGTTCCTAGGTAGTGGGAAGGGTACCGTGGTCCATCCCATTCCGTTGAGGTTCTTGGCGGTGGTGTAGTTTGCCGTGGAATCTGGATCGCCTGGGGATGTCCCGATCCCTCTCGGTCTCCCGGGGGGGGGGGGGTGACCTTGGGTATCTTTCGGGCGACGAGTGTATCTCTGGAGGCCACCTTTCGGATTCCGGGGTTGGTGGCCAAAGGCGGTATGCTTTGTGGTGGATATCCGGCCACCCTCTCTTTTGTCCGCCGAGGTGGCTCGGTGGATGTGAGGTTGCTATCCCGGATTGCTGGTTTACTGGCATGAAGGGTAGGGTATGACACGGGTTCCATGCAACATCTGCACTACTTGCGGTGTTGAGGTCCTTTTGGGCACGGAGGGGGATTTATGCACCTTTCATTCCTCCTAGGAGCTATTCCTCCACGTTCCCCCCTTTTTTTCTTTTTTTTTTATTTTTTTTTTCTTTTCTTCTTTTTTTTTTTTCTTAAAAACAAAAAGAAAGAAGTAAC
>WNWK01019280.1:0-38130 GCA_009830355.1 Cherax destructor
TCAATGGTAAACAACGCTTCACTGGCGGCGTCTCATCCGCGCAGGCGCGGAGCAGGCGGGACAGGTCTAATACGTTACGAAACACGAGCGGTTTTACGATTCTCGAAGTCGTAAAAAGCTTACGAAACACAATGTTTACGAAGTAAGAACCTTACGAAACTCGGGGGTCCACTGTATATGGCTTATTCTCGAGGAACTTGGCCAGTATTATATATAACATACCATTTCTTTATATATAGACATGACATATATGCATAGCTGTCTTTTTGTAAATCATCATCTTTCAACACTTCGGCCATTTCCCACCGAGGCAGGGTGGCCCAAAAGGAAAAACGAAAGATTCTCCTTTTACATTTAGTAATATATACAGGAGAAGGGGTTACTAGCCCCTTGCTCCCGGCATTTTAGTCGCCTCTTACGACACGCATGGCTTACAGAGGAAGAATTTTGTTCCACTTCCCCATGGAGATAGGAAATAAGAACAAGAATTAGTAAGAAAATAGAAGAAAACCCAGAGGGGTGTGTATATACAGTGGACCCACGAGTAACGAGCAAAATTCATTCCAGAAGCCTGCTCAAGTGCCATTACCGAATGAATTTACTCCCTTAAGAAAAAATGTCAAGTAGGTTAGTCCATTTCAGACCCCCAAAAATACACTTACAAAAGCACTTACCATATTATACTTACATAATTGTACGATTCCGGGTTCTCGTTACTCGGGGTCCACTGTACAGTGGACCCCGAGTTCGTAAAACTTCACTACTGAAGTCTGCTCAAGTGCCATTACCGACAATTTACTCCCTTAAGGAAAAATTTCACGTAGGCTAGTCTATTTCAGACCCCCAAAATACACTTCCACAAGAACTTACAAATTATACTTACATAATTGCACGATTTCCGGGGTATTCGTTAACCGAGGGTCCACTGTATATGCTTATACATGAATGTGTAGTGTTACCTAAGTGTAAGTAGAAGTAGCAAGATGTACCTGAAATCTTTTTTATGAGACAGAAAAAAGACACCAGCAATCCTACCATCATGTAAAACAATTACAGGCTTTCGTTTTACACTCACTTGGCAGGGCGGTAGTACCTCCATGGGCGGTTGCTGTCTACCAACCTACTACAGTGGTACCTCGAGTTGCGATGGTCCCCAAAATCACCCTTTTATGTAAATTTATTTTTTTAAATGCTTTTGTAGGTATATTTTTGGGGGTGTAAAAGGACTAGTCTATTTTACATTATTCCTTATGGGGATAAATTCGTTTGGTAATGGCACTTGAACAGCATTCTCGAACGAAAAAATATCGTAACTCGAGGGACAACTGTACCTTGGTTTTTTGTAAATGTTGTCTGTTATATGTTCAAGAATTAGAGTAATTTTTTTTCAGCTTCACTGCCTAAGTATTATTATTTTTTTTTTCAACAAGTCAGCCGTCTCCCACCGAGGCAGGGTGACCCAAAAAGAAAGAAAATACTTTCATCATCATTCAACACTTTCACCTCACTCATACATAATCACTGTCTTTGCAGAGGCGCTCAGATACGACAGCTGAGAATAAGTCCCTCCCAGCTGTCACTATCCCAGACCCCTCCTTAAAAGGGCAGGCATTGTACTTCCCATTTCCAGGACTCAAGTCCAACTAAATCAATTAACTGGTTTTCCTGAATCTCTTCACAAAATGTTACCCTGCTCACACTCCAACAGCTCGTCAGGTCCCAAAAACCATTAGTCTCCATTCACTCCTATCTAACATGCTCACACATGCTTGCTGGAAGTCCAAGCCCCTCGCCCACAAAACCTTTACCCCCTCCCTCCAACCTTTTCGAGGACGACCCCTACCCAGCCTTCCTTTCCCTACAGATTTATACGCTCTCCAAGTCATTCTACTTTGATCCATTCTCTCTAAATGACCAAACCACCTCAACAACCCCTCTTCAGCCCTCTGACAAATACTTTTAGTAACTCCACACATCCTCCTAATTTCCACACTCCGAATTTTCTGCATAATATTTACACCACACATTGCCCTTAGACAGGACATCTCCACTGCCTCCGGCCGCCTCCTCGCTGCAACATTTGCAACCCATGCTTCACACCCATATAAGAGTGTTGGTACCACTATACTTTCGTCCATTCCCGTCTTTGCCTCCATGGATAACGTTTTTTCCTCTCCACAGACACCTCAATGCACCACTCACCTTTTTTCCTTCATCAATTCTATGGTTAACCTCATCCTTCATAAACCCATCTGCTGACAAGTCAACTCCCAAATATCTGAAAACATTCACTTCTTCCATAATCCCTCTCTCCAATGTGATATCCAATTTTTCTTTATTTAGATCGTTTGATACCCTCATCACCTTACTCTTATCTATATTCACTTTCAACTTTCTACCTTTACACACCCTCCCAAACTCGTCCACTAACCTTTGCAACTTTTCTTTAGAATCTCCCATAAGCACTATCATCGGCAAAAAGTAACTGTGTGAACTCCCATTTTGCATTTAATTCCCCATAATTTAATCCCACTCCACTCCCCAACACCCTAGCATTTGCTTCTTTTACAACCCCATCTATAAATATATTAAACAACCATGGTGACATTACACATCCCTGTCTAAGACCTACTTTTACCGGGAAGTAATCTCCCTCTCTCCTACACACCCTAACCTGAGCCTCACTATCCTCATTAAAATTCTTTACAACATTCAGTAACTTACTACCTATTCCATACACTTGCAACATTTGCCACATTACTCCCCTATCCACTATCATATGCCTTTTCTAAATCCATAAATGCAATGAAAAATTCCCTACCTTTATCTAAATACTGTTCACATATATGCTTCAATGCAAACACTTGATCTACACATCCCCTACCCACGCTAAAACCTCCTTGCTCATCTGCAATCCTACTCTCTTTCTTACCTCTAATTCTTTCAATAATAACCCTACCGTACACTTTACCTGGTATACTCAGTAAACTTCTTTCTTTCTTTCAACACATCGGCCGTTTCCCACCAAGGCAGTGGAGCCCAAAGAGAAAAACAAAAGTTTCTCTTTTTAACTTTAGTAATGTATAGAGGAGAAGGGGTTACTAGCCCCTTGCTCCCGGCATTTTAGTCGACTCTTACGACACGCATGGCTTACGGTGGAAGAATTCTGTTCCACTTCCCCATGGAGATAAGAGGAAATAAGAACAAGAACTAGTAAGAAAATAGAAGAAGACACAGAGGGGTGTGTGTATATATATGCTTGTACATGAATGTGTAGTGTGACCTAAGTGTAAGTAGAAGTAACAAGACATACTACCTGAAATCTTTAATGTTTATGAGACAGAAAAAAGACACCAGCAATCCTACCATCATGTAAAACAGTTATAGAATAACCCTTGTGATTTAGCGCTTCTTTTGATTATAATAATAATAACAACAATTACAGGCTTTCGTTTTACACTTATCTGGCAGGACGGTAGTACCTCCCTGGGCGGTTGCTTTCTACCAACCTACTACCTAGAACTTAGTAAACTTATTCCCCTATAATTCTTACAATCTCTTTTATCCCCCTTCCCTTTATATAAAGGAACTATACATGCTCTCTGCCAATCCCTAGGTACCTTCCCCTCCTTCATAGATTTATTAAACAACAATACCAACCCCTCCAACACTATATCCCTTCCCCTGCTTTTAGCATTTCTGTCATTATCCCGTCAGTTCCAGCTGCTTTACCCCCTTTCATTCTACATAATGCCTCATACACCTCCCCCACACTCACATCCTGCTCTTCTTCACTCCTAAACGATGTTATACCTCCCTGGCCAGTGCATGAAATTACTGCCTCCCTTTTTTCATTGACATTTAAAAGTTCCTCAAAATATTCCTGCCATCTACCCAATACCTTCAGCTCCCCATCTACTACCTCCACTACTCTGTTTTTAACTGACAAATCCATTTGTTCCCTAGGCTTTCTTAACTTGTTTATCTCAAAAAAATTTCTTGTTTTCAGCAAAATTTCTTGACAGAGCCTCTCCCACTGTTCTCCTTTCTTTTACCTTTCTTTTACTCTCCATATACTCTGCTCTTCTATTAACACTTCTGTTTTGTAAAAACTCTCATAAGCTACCTCTTTCTTTCTTATCACACCCTTTACTTCTTCATTCCACCACTCCTCTTTCCTCCTGCACCCACCCTCCTATAGCCACAAACTTCTGCCCCACATTCTAATACTGCATTTTTAAAACTACAGTGGTAACTCGGTTAGCGATATTAATCCATCCCAGAGGGCGTATCTGTAGCCGATTTTATCATTATCCGATTCAATTTTCCCTATAAGAAATAATGGAAATAAAATTAATCCGTTCCAGACTTCCAAAAGTAGTAAAATAAAATATTTTTTAGAACTTTTTGACATTAAATTATACACAATTTTATGAACAATAAAGAAATACATGTAAATATAGTACAATAACATGTCACTTACATTTATTGAAGAGTTGTTGATGTATGGAAGACGGGAGGAGGGGAAAGGATGGAGTAGTATGCTAGTGTTTGGAAGGGGAATCCCCTTCCATTAACACTGCAGGTACCAAGTTCTTTTCTGGGGTTTCTGTCCTTTTTCTTTTAATGTCACTAGGACCAGCTTGAGTCACTGGACCCCTCTCACAAAAAATCTGTCCAGGGAGCATGCCTTCATGCTACACTCCCTGCATGCCTGCTACACTACCTTCATGCGTGCTACACTCCCTGCATGCGTGCTACACTCCCTGCATGCCTGCTACACTCCCTGCATGCCTGCTACACTCCCTGCATGATGCTACACTCCATGCATGAATGTTACACTCCTGCATGTGCTACACTCCCTGCATGAATGCTACACTCCCTGCATGCCTGCTACACTCCTGCATGCCTGCTACACTCCCTGCATGAATGCTACACTCCATGCATGAATGTTACACTCCCTGCATGAATGCTACACTCCTGCATGAATGCTACACTCCTGCATGAATGCTACACTCCCTGCATGAATGCTACACTCCCTGCATGAATGCTACACTCCCTGCATGAATGCTACACTCCTGCATGAATGCTACACTCCTGCATGAATGCTACACTCCCTGCATGAATGCTACACTACCTGCTTGAATGCTACACTCCCTGTATGAATGCTACACTACCTGCATGAATGCTACACTCCCTGCATGAATGCTACACTCCCTGCATGCCTGCTACACTACCTGCATGCCTGCTACACTCCCTGCATGCCTGCTACACTCCTGCATGCCTGCTACACTCCCTGCATGAATGCTACACTCCCTGCATGAATGCTACACTCCCTGCATGAATGCTACACTCCTGCATGCCTGCTACACTCCCTGCATGCCTGCTACACTACCTGCATGAATGCTACACTCCCTGCATGAATGCTACACTCCCTGCATGAATGCTACACTCCTGCATGAATGCTACACTCCTGCATGCCTGCTACACTCCCTGCATGAATGCTACACTACCTGCATGAATGCTACACTCCTGCATGAATGCTACACTCCCTGCATGAATGCTACACTCCTGCATGAATGCTACACTCCTGCATGAATGCTACACTCCCTGCATGAATGCTACACTTCCTGCATGAATGCTACACTACCTGCATGAATGCTACACTCCCTGCATGAATGCTACACTCCCTGCATGAATGCTACACTCCCTGCATGAATGCTACACTCCCTGCATGAATGCTACACTCCCTGCATGAATGCTACACTCCCTGCATGAATGCGATGGTAGAATAGGCTTTACCATACAGCCTGGCCAGCTCAGTGATACGCACTCCACTTTCATATTTTGTTATTATCTCATTCTTCAGTTCTACTGTATTTCTGAGCCTCTTTACCACAGGGCTGGCACTAGGAGCTTTCTTTGGATCCATGGTAGCTTATTTAGCAGTTGCAAGCACTAAAAACAGTGGAATAATGACAATATACTGGTATGAATGCGTAGGTGGAGTGGGTGGTGGTCGCTCTCGCTTGTAAACAATAGCACACTGACGCTCCTGGAGTGCCCGCACAGCTGGGCCATGTGGACGCGTCCGGGACGAATATCGTAAACCTAGTAGATCATCGTAAACGGAGTCAATATTTTGACGTAAAAATGTATCGCTAACCGATTTTTCGGTATCCCACGCCATCGCTAACCGAGGTATCACTGTATCCCAACTCTCTTCAACCCCCACCCCCCACTACACATACTTGCACTAACCCACCTTTCTGCCAATAGTTGCTTATATCTCACCCTAACTTCCTCCTCCCTTAGTTTATACACTTTTACCTCTTACTTGCTGTTGCCATTTTCTTTTTGTCCCATCTATCTTTTACTCTAACTGTAGTTACAACTAAATAATGATCCGATATATCCGTTGCCCTTCTATAAACATGTACATCCTGAAGTCTACCCATCAACCTTTTATCCAGCAATACATAATCTAACAAACTACTTTCATTATGTGCTATATCATACCTTGTATACTTATCCTCTTTTTTCATAAAATATGTATTACTTATTACCAAACCTCTTTCTACACATAGCTCAATTAACGGTTTCCCATTTACATTTACCTTTGGCACCCCAGATTTACCTACTACTCCCTCCACAGCATTTTTACTCATTTTAGCATTAAGATCCCCAACCACAAGTACTCTCTCACTTGGTTCAAAACTCTCCACGCACTCACTCAACATGTCTCAAAATCTCTCAATCTCTCTCTCTCCTCTACACTTCTCTCTTCTCCAGGTGGATAAACACTTACTATAACCCATTTTCACATCCAACCTTTATTTTACTCCACATAATCCTTGAATTTATACATTTATATTCCCTCTTCACTTGCCATAACTGAATATTCAACATTATTGCCACTCCTCCTTCCTTCTTTAGCTCTAACTCTATTTGAAACCCCTGACCTAATCCCATTTATTTCTCCCACTGAAACTCTCCTACCCTCTTCAGCTTTGTCTCACTTAAAGCCAGGACATCCAGCTTCTTTTCATTCATAACATCTACAATCATCTCTTTCTTATCATTCGCACAACATCCATGCACATTCCAACATCCCATGGATATGAAAGGAAAAGTAATAAGAACAAGAACTATTAAGATAAAATCAAAGAAAACTCAGTTGAGTGTGTATACATAAACGTGTACATGTATGTGTAGCGTGACCTAAGTGTAAGTAGAAGTAGCAAGATGTACCTGAAATCTTGCATGTTTATGAGACAGAAAAAAAGACACCAGCAATCCTACCATCATGTAAAAAAATACAGGCTTTTGTTTTACACTCATTTGGCAGGATGATAGTACCTTCCTGGGTGGTTGCTGTCTACCAACCTACTACTATTAATGAACAGATAATCTTGCTTTTGCTATGGCTTATGGAAAAAACTATTGAATGTTCAAGTACCTAGCTTTGAACATCTCTTTTTATACTCCAACTTCCTCTAATGCCAACATCACCTATCCACTCCAGTTTTAGAAACTATTTATCAAGCTATCTTGTTTCAATCTTTCTTAAGGATAGAAGCATCCTAACTACCCCCATGTTCTGCTCTTTCAATTACAGCTTTCACCCCATAAGAATATCTTCAAATGTCTAACTATATTTGCTCTAATTTCCTGCCTTCCATTCTGAGTACTATACTCATGGGTTACTAGCCCCTCACTTCCAGCATTTTAGTCACCTCTTATGACACGCATGACTTACGGAGGAAGAATTCTGTTCCACTTCCCCATGGAGATAAACAAGAACTAGTAAGGAAATAGAAGAAAACCCAGAGGGGTGGGTGTATACATATGCTTGTCTATGCATGTGCAGTGTGACCTAAATGTAAGTAGAACTAGCAAGACGTACTTGAAATCTTGCATGTTTATGAGACAGAAAAAAGACACCAGCAATCCTACCATCATGTAAAACAATTTCAGTGGTCCCTCGGTTTTCGTGCATCTCCAAACTCGAACATTTATGTAAGTGTATTTTCGTAAGTGCTGTTGCAAGTGTATTTTTGGGGGTCTGAAATAGACTAACCTACGTGACATTATTTCTTAAGGAAGTAAATTCGTTCGGTAATGGCACTTGAGCAGCATTCTGGTACGAATTTTCGGCAAAAACCGAGGGACCACTGTACAGGCTTCCGTTATACACTCAATTGGCAGGACGGTAGTACCTCCCTGGGCGGTTGCTGTCTTCCAACCTACTACATAGGTTTTGTAAATTTATAATGCCATTATTTATTTGACTTAGATTTCTTTAGCCATCACATTCTGCCATTTTGGTTCAGTGTGGACCATTGTGAACTTAACTTGATAATGGTTCAGGAATGACCAAAAGTTGTCAAAAAAAATGGTTTCATTTGTAGATTAGTTGTGAATTGTTTCAGCTATAGTGTTGTGGCCTTTGTTCCTCTTTAAATAATTTATTTTACAGTTAATCCTTTCAGGGTCCGTGCCGTAGTTCTACGTCATGAGCTCAGCTCACTCAGATAAGCTGTGAGCGGTAAATTTGTGCCTGGATATAAGAGAATACATCTATGTGGTAAGTGTGCACCACATAAAACAAATCCTGCAGCACACAGTGCATAATGAGAGAAAAAAAATGAAACCGTAATTTTTGATTAAAACAGCAACTTTGCAGTGTTTTTTTGTGTACTTTTTATAGTTGTATCTGCGATTTCTTGATCTCATTTGATAGAATGGAAGATACATTACAGATATAGAGATGATTTTGATTCGGAAATGTTAAATTTTTGCCAATGTTCAAGAGTAAACAAATGACCTCACACGTCTAATACGCGCCAGCTGGTGGGTCTAATATACGTTCACAAATGTGATGATATTATTTGTACAATTATTACAATATTGCATAACAGTAAATCTTCCATTTTTTGGTTTGAATAAAAATTCATTACAGTATGTGAATAAAAAAATCATAATGGAATTCATTTGTAAAGACTGAAAACGTAACTAATGAACAGAGGAAATGTTAGTTTAGTGACAGGAATGCCTGCATTGTTTATTCTGCACCCTATTTTGAAATTGGAATATTTTGAACTTTGAGTGAAATTGGCTAAATTACCAATTTCCAATCACTTTATTTTGTAGTTGAAACAGTTGACTGGGCGATTTCTTGTGCTCAATCGATAGAATAGAAGTAATACTAGTGAAATAGCAAAGAATTTGGCCGACTGAAATAATGTAATTGGCTTAAAATGGGAATCAAAGTTGGCAAAATCACCGATGCGTAAATATCGCTGACGCATCAAAATTTGCGAGAGCATAATTTCGTCAATTTTCAATCAAATTTCGTACTTTTTGTTTTATTACCTTCAGAAAAAGATTCTCTACTATTTCATAAGAAAAAATAAGAATTTTTTAAATTCTTGGACACTGGTGCACCCCTTCCAAAAATGGCCTTGGACCCTGAAAGGATTAAACAACAAAATTTGTAAGAGTTATATTCCAAAAAGTCCCCAGGAATTTAAAACTCATGAATACCCCTTAATTCTATCCATATACAGTACAGTGGACCCCCGGGTAACGAAAGGTTTAGAAAACGAAAAATCCATAACGAAAGCTTTTTTCGCTATCGGATAGCGAAACGTATTAGACCTGTCCGCCTGCTCCGCGCCTGGCCTGCGCCTGAGCGGGACGTCAGTGAAGCGTTGTTTACCATTGAGAGAACATTACCTAGCGAGCTCTTTCAAACATTCACAATACATTTGGTGTCTTTTTTGGTGGTATATAGTGATTGTCACTGAAATAAGTCACCATGGGTCCAAAGAAGCTTCCTAGTGGCACCCCAGTGGTAAAGAGAGTGAGGAACACCATCGAACTGAAGAAAGAGATAATAGAAAAATATGAGAGTGGCGTACGTCTGAGTGATCTTGCCAGGATGTACAAGAAAAGTGCATCTACTATCGGCACTATCCTGGCAAAGAGAAATGAGATCAAGGAAGCTAATGTTACAAAAGGGGTTGATATGTTAACGAAACAAATATCGAAAACAGTGGATGAGGTGTAGAAGTTACTGATGGTGTGGATCAATGAAAAACAGATAGTGGGTGATAGTATTTTCATGGCGATAATTTGTGAAAAAGCAAGGAAGTTGCACGCAGATCTTGTCAAGACAATGCCTGGAACCAGTGGTGAGGCGAGTGATTTTAAAGCCAGCAAAGGCTGGTTTGACAGGTTTAAGAAACGTAGTGGCATACACAGTGTTGTGAGGCATGGTGAGGCAGCTAGCTCAGACAAACGTGCAGCTGAAAAGTTTGTGAGTGAATTTAAGGGGTTCGTAGAGGCTGAAGAATTCCTCCCCCAACAAGTGTTTAATTGTGATGAAACAGGCCTGTTTTGGAAGAAAATGCCCAACAGGACCTTCATTACTCAGGAGGAAAAGGCACAGCCAGGACACAAGCCTATGAAAGACAGGCTAACTCTTATGATGTGTGCCAATGCCAGTGGTGATTTTAAAGTGAAGCCTTTACTGGTGTATCACTCAAAAAATCCCAGAGCCTTCAAGAAACACATTGTTGACAAGAATAAATTGTGTGTGCATTGGAAGGCTAACACCAAGGCATGGGTCACTACGGAGATTTTCAAGGAATGGTTGACTGGAGTGTTTGGCCCTAGTGTGAAGAAATACCTCTTGGAAAAGAAATTGGGACTCAAGTGCCTCCTGGTACTGGACAATGCTCCTGCTCATCCTCACAACTTGCAAGAGTTGTTGCCTGACAACTTAAATTTCATCAGAGTGAAGTTCTTGCCTCCTAACACCACTCCTCTCATCCAGGCCATGGACCAGCAGGTCATTGCAAACTTCAAGAAACTGTACACCAAAGCAGTGTTTCAGAGGTGCTTTAATATGACCAATGACTCTGAATTGACCCTAAGAGAGTTCTGGAAAGATCACTTCAATATCGTGCATTGCCTAAGGCCTTATAGGTAAGGCTTGGGAGGAAGTGACTTCCAGGACTTTGAACTCTGCTTGGAGACCATTGTGGCCAGGTTGTGTCCAACAGAGGGATTTTGAAGGATTTGAGGCTGACCCTGACCTTGACGACCCTGTGCCTGTTGTGGAAGATATTGTGGCATTGGGGAACAGCCTGGGGTTGGAAGTGAGTGGTGAGGATGTGGAAGAGTTGGTGGAGGAGCACAGGATAGAGCTAACAACTGAAGAGCTGCAAGAGCTTCATCTGGAACAGCAACAGACCACAGCTGAGGTTATTGCTTCACAGGAGGAGGGAGAGAGAGAGAAGGAGGTGCCTTCTTCAGTGCTTGAGGAGATGTGTACAAAGTGGAATGAGTTGCAGACATTTATTGAAAGACACCACCCTGAGCAAGCTGAAATGAGCCTTCTGTGCAACCACTTCAGTGACAGAGCCATGTTGCACTTCAGGAAAGTATTAAAAAGTCGTCAGAAACAGAGGACTGTGGACAGTTACTTCACCAGGCAGGGGTCTAGTGACTCTCAAGCTGGTCCTAGTGGCATTAAAAGACCAAGAAGGGAAGTAACCCCAGAGAGGGCTTTGACACCTGAAGTCCTTTTGGAGGGGGATTCCCCTTCCAACCACTAACACCCTGCCCCTGTCATCCACCCTATCTTCCAGATGCCTGCAAGTCTCTTCAATAAAGGTAAGTACAGTAAATGTTATTTATATTATAGTATATTTTGTGTGAATATTTTTTTGTGGAACGGATTAATTGTATTTACATTATTTCTTATGGGAAATAAGGGTTCGGATTACGAAAGGTTCGGGTTGAGAAATAGCTCCTGGAACGGATTAATTTCGTTACCCGGGTGTCCACTGTATATGTATAATTGATTATCAGGGGCTGTTACCTAGAGCTTCTGGTCATGTGGCAGACACCTGCTGGCTTTCCAGCCCACCCCATAAGATATTAAGATCACATTATGTGGTGTATTCATCATGTGCTCTAGAAAATCATATAGAAAATATGAATACATTTGATGAGCAAGACTTAAGGAAAAAATGACAAAATAATGTTAGTGTGAACTTGACTTTTAAGATGAAACTGTATGTCTTTAAATACAAAGAAATGCAACTGATATGTTTTTATACTTAAAGAAATAGTGATGCATTTTTCCGAAAATTCCTGTTGTTGATTTGACTGTATCATTTCTATTTTTGGCCATATCTCTAAATTTAATTCCAATTGTATTCAAATTTTCTCTTGCTTGGTACCTGTTTGGCCACTTTCAATATAAAATATGGATGTTTTGAATTTTAAGGGTTTGATCACCCAGCATGCTTGTGTGAGTGTGTTTGATAAGAGTGACTGAAGACAAGTTGTCCTTAATGGGTGTGCTGTTGAAGTGTGAGCGAGGTAACTTTCATGAAGGGATTCAGGGAAACTGTTTAGCCAGACTTGACTCCTGGAGGTGGGAAAGGCAGGAGGGGTGGGGATGTTGCAGTCAAGAGGGTGATCTGAATTGTAATGTCAGCACACTTCTGGCAAGACAGCAGCTGAGGGAATGATAATCTACGTTGGGAGATCACTGCCACCAGATGTAAAATATAGGAGAGGATGATATTTGTGTGGCAGTTTTCTGTTTTTAATAAAATCCAGTTGATTATTTTGTAGGACACCTGGCTTCAGGAGAATATGGTAAAATTGGTCTTTTTTTCATATAATAGTCATAAGGAAAAATATAATGCCACTTTGAAATGAGAATGGTTAATTGATAAAACATGGCTGTACAAATTCATAGTAAATTTATTTTATTTCATTGCAGATTGCAGATTGCATAGGTATTGGTAGTTACAATGTAAATTGAGTGCAAGGAGAGCCACTGACATGCCATGGCATTAGGGGCAGCTTATTCTAGTAACTTAAAGACTATGTACTTAATATTAGATAAATTTATTGAGTTTATTCTAGTTAAAATTTGTTTTCAAAATTACAATATGATGAAATTTTACTGTTTAAATTATTATATAATGATATTAGATTGTTACAGTAATGGTAATATGGAATTGAGATTATCTTAAGGAAAATAACATTGAGCATTTTTGACATTAACTTATAATATGAGTATTTAGTTTTGATTGAGTAGGGGGTAACATAATAGTAACATATTATTAAAAATTGAGATTATCGTATAGGAAAGTAATAATGAGCATTTTTCAGAGTACAGTGGACCCTCGGCTAACGTTCTTAATCCGTTCCAGGAGCTAGAGCTTTAGCCGAAAAAAACGTTATCCGAAGCCTTATTTCCCATAAGAAATAATGTAAATACAATTAATCCGTTCCTGATATCCAAAAATATTCACAAAAAAAAAAAAAATTTTAAAGAATAACTATAGTTTTACATACAGAAAACACACATAAATACTACATACAATTTAAAATTTATAAATAAATAATGAAATAAACATTTAAAATAACATTTACTTACCTTTATTGAAGAGACTTGCTGGCATCTGGAAGATAGGGAGGACAGGGGCAGGGCTTAGTGTTTGGAAGGGAAATCCTCACTCCCTGCACTACTGCTACACTCCCTGTATGCTTGCTACACTCCTTTCATGCCTGTTACACTCCCTGCATGCCTGCTACACCCCTTGCATGCCTGCTACACTCCCTGCATGCCTGCTACACTCCCTGCATGCCTGCTACACTCCTTGCATGCCTGCTACACTCCCTGTATGCCTGCTACATTCCCTGCATGCCTGCAACACTCCTTGCATGCCTGCTACACTCCCTGCATGCCTGCTACACTCCTTGCATGACTGCTACACTCCCTGCATGCCTGCTACACTCCTTGCATGACTGCTACACTCCCTGCATGCCTGCTACACTCCCTGCATGCCTGCTACACTCCTTGCATGACTGCTACACTCCCTGCATGCCTGCTACACTCCCTGCATGCCTGCTACACTCCCTGCATGCCTGCTACACTCCTGCATGCCTGCTAAACTGTGTTTTTGTTGTACATCCTGACAAGCTCACCCACACGTACGCCACTCTCATATTTTTCAACAATCTCCTTCTTCCTTTCGATGGTGTTCCTCACTCTCTTTAGCACAGAGGTGCCACTAGGAAGCTTCTTTGGACCCATGGTGACTTATTTCACAGTGACAGTCACTAAATCACCAAAAAAGACACCAAATGTATTGTGAATGCTTGAAAGAGCGCGCTGGGTATTGTTCACTCAAGTGTAAACAACGCTGGACTGGCGTCCTGGGAGGAAGTGCGCAAGCCCAGAGCGGGCAGACAGGTCTGGTACGTAACGTTAGCTGAGTAAATAACGCTAGCCGAAAAAAAATATTGAACGTAAAAAGCAACCTTTTGCCGAAAAAAACGTTATCTGGAATGAACGTTAGCCGGGGGTCCACTGTAGTTTATAATATGATCATTTAGTTTTGGGTGAGTAGGTGGTTTTTGAGTTGAGTCTTAAATTGATTTTCAGACAAGATTATCTTAATATTTACTGGTAATGAATTCCAGATTCTGGGGCCCTTTATGTGCATAGAATTTTTACATAGGTTGATATGAACACGGGGTATATCAAAAAGTGATCTGTGTCTTGTGTTGTGGTCATGGGTCCTATTAAAGTTGGTGAGGAGAATTTTGAGCGGAGGGTTTATATTAGAGTGTAAAGTTTTATATATGTAGTAGGCACAAGAGTAAGTATGAATGTTCTTTACGGTGAGTAGTTTGAGACTTTTGAATATTGGTGGAGTATGCTGTCTAGGCTTCTGTATTCACTGGTTTTTGGTTATCCAGCACCTTCACTTAGGGGCAACCAGTGAATAAATTCAGTTATCTAATGCTTTTCTGGATCAATGTCTTTCCCATGCCCAATTCTTTTATTCTGTTCATTATTTCTTATGAATGTCAATATTAACCAGATGGTTTTAGATTATGGATATTGTCTTGAAACAAAATGAACCCAAATCTCAAACAAAATTTGTTAGGTAAACTTAATTTATATATTAACAGTTTTGAGTTTCACAGGACATCTGGGAACGTAACCAGTGAATATGTACAGATGACTGTACACTGTATTTTATTTAGGAGGACTTAGTGGGTTGTTGAGGTGGTTTGGTCATTTAAAGAGAATGGATCAAAGTAGAATGACTTGGAGACGTATAAATCTGTAGGGGAAGGACGGAGTGGGTAGGGGTCGTCCTCGAAAAGGTTGGAGGGAGGCGGTAAAGGAGGTTTTTGTGGGCGAGGGGCTTGGACTTCAGCAAGCATGTGTGAGCGTGTTAGATAGGAGTGAATGGAGACGAATGGTTTTTGGGACCTGACGAGCTGTTGGAGTGTGAGCAGTGTAATATTTTGTTAAGGGATTCAGGGAAACCAGTTAATTGATTTAGTTGGACTTGAGTCCTGGAAATGGGAAGTACAATGCCTGCACTTTAAAGGAGGGGTCTGGGATAGTGACAGTTGGGAGGGATTTATTCTCAGCTGTCGTATCTGAGCACCTCTGATTATGTATGAGTGAGGTGAAAGTGTTGAATGATGATGAAAGTATTTTCTTTTTGGGGATGTTCTTTCTTTTTGGGTCACCCTGCCTCGGTGGGAGACGGCCAACTTGTTGAAAAAAAAAATGTGAGCAGTACAGTACTTCAGGTGTGGAGTCTTCATTGTATCCTCTCAGTAGTCTGGCAAATAAAATGAATTATCTCATAAGCCTATAACATCTTAGGTATTTATAAAGCATTATGTTTTATGCAAAGAATTAAACAAGCAACTTGTGCAACCTGGTTAACTATGTGCAAGTATGATGCAAAAACTATATTTTTGAAATGATTCAAGTGTTGCTTCTTTTTTCTTTTTTTATCTTAAATTTTTTTTTTCAGTCTCAGTTTCATGAAGTATGTTTACTAATTTTTATGCTTTTGTAAATTTATCATGTTTTCTCCACTAAATTCACACAGAGAAACCTTGTGTGTATATCCTGATGAATGGCCTCCATTTTGAAATAGAATGAGAGAAGTGCTGGTGGAAGATGCCAGCTCTTCTCTGCTCTGAACATTATTGTTGTAAACATTGATGTTTCTGTACTACCAAGAATATTAGAAGGTAAGTAGTTGTGATACACATGTTGCATCTCAAGAGTTTTGTTCAAGGTACATCACACAGACATTAAGAGGTACAGTTCTTCCTAGTATCTTGCTGATGGAAAGAGTTGCTCAGCATTAAATGCTATAACATTTTCATCTTCCCAGTTATCTTCAGTAATATATGATAATATTTTCTTTCATATTATTATTATTTAATAAATATAATTTAATGTTTGAAAGAGGGGAAGGTACCTTAGGGATTGCCAGAGAGTGCATATAAATCATTTATATAAGGGAAAGAGGGACAAAAGAGATTGTAAAAATTAAAGGGGAATAAGCTTACTGAGTATTCCAGGTAAAGTGTATGGCAGGGTTATTATTGAAAAAAATAGAGGCAAGACAGAGAGCAGCATTGAAGATGAACAAGGCTTTAGAATGAGTAGGGGAAGTGTAGATCATGTTTACATTGAAGCATATAAGTGAACAGTATTTAGATAAAGGTAGGCATGTTTTCATTGCATTTATGGATTTAGTAAAGGCATATGATAGGGTGGATAGGGAAGCAATGTGGCAGATGTTGCAAGTGTATGGAATAGGTAGTAAGTTACTGAATGCTGTAAAGAGTTTTTATGAGGATGGTGAGGCTCAGATTAGGGTGTGTAGGAGAGAGGGAGATTTCTTTCCAGTAAAAGTAGGCCTTAGATAGGGATGTGTAATGTCACCATGGTTGTATAACACATTTATAGAGTTGTAAAAGAAGTAAATGCTAGGATGTTGGGGAGAGGGGTGGGATTAAATTATGGGGAATCAAATACAAAATGGGAGTTGTCACAGTTACTTTTTGCTGATGATACTGTGCTTTTGGGAGATTCTAAAGAAATTGAGCATAGATAAGAATATGGTGATGAGGGTATCAAAGGAGTTAGGTAAAGAAAAATTGGATATCACATTGGAGGGAGGGAGTATGGAAGAAGTGTGAATGTGTTCATATATTTGGCAGTATATTTGTCAGCAGGTGGGTTTATGAAGGACGAGGTTAACCATAGAATTGATGAAAGAAAAAAGGTGAGTGGTGCACTGAGGTGTGTCTGGAGACAAAAAAAAATGTTATCCATGGAGGCAAAGAAGGGAATGTACGAGAGTACATATAGTGGTACCAACACACTTATATGGGTGTGAAGTATGGATTGTAAATGCTGCAGTGAGGAGGAGGCCAGAGGCAGTGGAGATGTCGTGTCTAAGGGCAATGTGTAGTGTAAATATTATGCTGAGAATTTGTAGTGTGGAAATTAGGAGAAGGTATGTAGTTACAAAAAGTATTATTCAAAGGGCTGAAGAGGGGTTATTGAGGTGGAGTGGTCATTTAGAAAGGATGGAGCAAAATAGAATGACATGGAGGGTGTATAAATCTTTAGTGGAGGAGAGGAGGGGTTGGGGTCATCCTAGGAAAGGATGGAGAGAGGGGGTAAAAGAAGTTTTGTATGCAAGGGGCCTGGACATGCAGCAGGAGTGTGTGAGCATATTATATAGGAGTGAATGGAGATGAATGGTTTTTGGGACCTGACAAGCTGTTGGAGTGTGAGCATGGTAATATTTTGTGAAGGGATTCAGGAAAACCAGTCACCCGGACTTAGAGTCCTGGAGGTGGGAAGTACAGTGCCTGCACTTTAAAGAAGGGTTTTTGATATCGGCTGTTTGGAGCGATGTCTAAACTGTCATATCTGGGCGAGGCGCCTCTACAAAGACAGTGATTATGTGTGAATAATGGTGAAAGTGTTGAATGATGGTGAAAGCGCTTTTGGGTCACCCTGCTTTGGTGGGAAATGGCTGGCATATTGAAAAAAAAAAATTAATAAATGCACTGTGTACTGTATTCAATCACTTTTTTATTTTTTATATGACTCAAAGTACCAAATTTTTTTTTATATAATTTGGTAGAAATGCTAGTTAGAAAATAGAATAAAGTACAGTGGACCCCCGGCTAATGAAAAAAAACTTTATTCCATAAGCCTGCTCAAGTGCCATTACCGAACGAATTTACTCCCTTAAGGAATAATGTCACGAAGGTTAGTCCATTTCAGACCCCCAAAAATACACTTCCACAAACACTTACAATATTATACTTACATAATTGCACGATTTCCGGGGTGTTCGTTAGCCGGGGGTCCACTGTATCTCAGGAAGAATTAATGAAAAATGCAGTTGTGTTCAGTATTGTGTGTGTCCTTCCTTTTGGTCATATTCTTGGATATCCATTATATTGACCATTATTCTCTTTTTTGTGACATGTGCTTCAAAATTTATGAATATTAATTGATTGTACCCTTTCTAAATATGGCTAGCATTGAACTGTTATTAAAAGTACTGAATCCCCTCATATTTTGGGTAATTTCGTGTTATGAGAGAATGATTTGATGAATAAATTTTAAATGCAAGTCAAATTATAATACACCTTTAACAGAATATAAAGGTGTTAATACAAGTTTAATGCTGACCCATTATGAGATCTTGGCATAAATAATTAGATATCTCTGAAGGGCTACCTTTTAGTGCTTGACACAGTTTATTTGTTTTTTCTTCCTCAAAAGTTTTCATTTCTAACCTGAAATTTCCTGATTATATTTGCTTCAAATTTTGAGTGCTGGTTTTGTGTAAGTAGGAAAAGGTTCATTCAACTATTTTCATGTGCAGGTGCTTGCTTGTAAATTTTGCATAGGCTATTACTGTTCTTGGAATTTGTTTGCTAATTTGAGAAAGTCTCTTATAGTCTTCAAACTTGCAACACTAGTGAATCTTACAAGAAGGTTGGGATTGTTATTAGTATGTGTAGGTGCCATTTCTTCAATTTTTGTTTTTAAATCTTATTATATTTAGGGGGAAGTACTAAATCTCTAGGGGTCGGATCATACTAAACCTGTAGGGGTCATACAGTGCCTTGGGGAATGGGAGGCAATCAGGTCTGATCCAAGAACGTGATTCTAATCACCCTCTTCAAGGAACATCCTTTGAGGGGATTTTTATCTTACAAATAGTGTGTTATTTTCTTCATTAAATAACTTGGGTATGGTATGATTCTTCTGGTTAATTCATCTTAGGAATAGATGATACCATACAAGTTTAGGTTGTGTAAATATAAATTTGCTGGTTTACTAGCATAGTTAATAAACTTGGAATTGCTGGATTTTGTGCATTAATTGGAGAACATCTCTTCTGGTTGGCTTTAAACTTATAGTGGTGGTGTTTTTCTCAAAGGAAGGTTTACAGGGATTTATGGTTGTGTAAGTTATAATTTGTTTATTTTTAAGGCAAAATAGTTTTCATACAATAACTGGGAATGTTTCTCTTGATCGGCTTCAAATCTTAAATGCTCGTGTAATTTAGAGAAAGGCTTGAATTGATTTTTGCATTGTGTAGGTGCCAATTTGCCATTTTTATTGAAGAAATTGCAAAACTTGAAATATAGCCTCTCCTCACTTAACGACAGAGTTCTGTTCCTAAGACCACATTGGTAAATGAATTTGTTGCTAAGTGAGAAGCATACTACGTATAATGGTAGTGGGTTTGTGTCAACCATCTTTGATACTGTTTTAATGTCACCTTTGCACCATTTATAACATTTCTGGTATACAGTGGACCCCCGGTTAACAGCCATAATTCGTTCCAGAATGCTGTTCAAGTGCTGTTACCGAACAAATTTATTAACTTAAGGAATAATGTAAATTAGAGTAGTCTTTTTGGACCCCAAACATACACTTACAAAAGCACTTAAAAAAATACACTTACATAAATGTTAGTGTTTGGAGCCGGCCGTTAACCGGGGGTCCACTGTATTTTTAAATGTTTATTCACCGGTGTACTGTACGTATATTGTAATAAACAGAATAGGGGAAATCAGCTCTAATTTACATTATTTAGGTATACGTACATACTGGTCAGAGAGCCCATCGTAAGTCCGAGTCATTGGTAAACGAGTACATCACTAAGTGAGGAGAGGCTGTATTGACATTTTTGTGATAATGTGTGAATTATGTATTCATTTGACTTCAAATCTTCAATGTTGATAATTTAAGAATGCAACTTTTGAGCAGCTTTGAACTTGATGCTAGTATATTTTGGGATATTGGTGTGTGTTTGCAGTAACTAGTCTCTCTCTTCTCGTTGGGTTTATACTTTCAAAGCAGGTATACACTATCTCAGTGGAAGGTTCTGAATGGATTTGTGCTGTGTAGGTAACAATTTGCCATTTTTATTGAGGAAGTTTGGATACTAGTTTCCATGCAAAATTGTGAATGCTTCTTCTAATTGACTTCAAATCCTTAATGCTGATATTTGGTTCGTAGAAAATGATTGTACTCATATTATTATTCCTTTTTCATACCTTGAGATAGACGGGGCTGGACTTACGAGATATTGTCATATTTTTCTTGGTTCATGCAGCGACTGAAGTTCATCTAGTTAGAAATAAGCCACAAAATAAATTTAATGGCAGTTATAGCGCATAGTACAGTAACTTTATCTCATAAAAACTTGCTCACTTCTTGTTACCTTAATAACAAATATAGGAATTTCTAATATACAGTAAATGTATTCTCTTATTTGTGGTTACGGGGTCAATTTGCAGCCCCTCGATTGTTCAAGTTCCTCACGTATTATATTGTTGTATACTACAGTTAAATAATTTGTATATCACTTGCCAAAGAGTTTTTTTTATGTGATCATCTTTTTCTAATTTGATTTTTCTCTTCAGACTATGAGTTCATTGAATTTTTTTTTTGTAGAAAAATTCACATGTATGCATCACCTAATTCTTTATGGTACATATTTTGCATATGCTGGAGCATGCAAATGTACAGTATCTCCATATCAGTAATAACATATGTAATTAATTGATAGTGCTATTTAAGTTCTATCATCAAAATTTAATAGTGCTATTTAAGTTCTATCATCAAAATTTAATAGTGCTATTTAAGTCCTATCATCAAAATTTAATAGTGCTATTTAAGTTCTATCATCAAAATTTAATAGTGCTATTTAAGTTCTATCATCAAAATTTAATAGTGCTATTTAAGTTCTATCATCAGAATTTAATAGTACATACGTAGTAATTAAATTTTAAATTCCTTCTTATTTTTTATCTAAAATTTTCCCTGAAATAACCACCTTCAGCATTTGACACTAATACTTAGAAAACTTTTAGCTTATGAAATATGCATGTCATGTATGCCTTGTCAGTTATACAGCTGTTAGCAACATTCTGTACTGTGTTTGCAATTCTGTGTCCTCCATGTCCTGAGAAACGCTAGTTCTTTGTCTGCATTGTATTGTTCTGTAAGCTTTAATCTTTTTCCTAGGATGGGGAAAATTCTTAGTCATAATATTGTATTTATAACTACGGATAATTGTACTGTACTTAAATGAAATTATATTCTCGTATTTAATGTAAGAAAGTGAATTTTGAAGAAATTACAACTAATTTCCCATATCTACTCACTTCAATCAAGAGAGTAGATTAGTCATGGGAGTTGTATCCTTGTCTTGTTTAATACTTTTATTCCCTTGTACATTAGTCAGTGGTCAGTCATTTGGTATAATTTATTATACAGTGGAACCCCGAGTTTTGGCCGTAATTCGTTCCAGGAGCTAGGCCTAAAGTCGAAGCAATATTTCCCATAAGAAATAATGGAAATACAATTAATCCATTCCAAACACCCAAAAATATTCACAAAAAAATACATTTTTTAACCCGTAAACGGTCCAAACGTATATATATGTTTACTACCCCAGTGCCCCGAATATTTTGAAAAAAAAAAAAGTTTTTTATAGAAATAAAGAGCACATTTTTCTAAGTGTTATAGGATAAAAAAAATTTTTAGGCTCAGTACTTACCGATATATGAGGCCGAGAAGTTGGCACTAATGCTCACCTGACGGCAACATCGAGTCGTGCCGCTTGCAGAAGTGTTGCCGATATACCTTTTTTTCTCGTTTTTATATTATTTTATATAATTTTTATGTTCTGATAATTACAATTGATAGTAGTTCTTGTCATTTTGTAACCAATCATTGTTCTAACACTAATAATAGATACTGAAATTGTACTCAAATTGTCACAAACACACTGACAGGTGAACATTTACACCTGCCTTGGTCATTTACTATTGTCTAGGAATATATACAAAGTATTTATAGGTCCCAGCAATGTTTTGGATACATGGGAGTATATAATAATAATACTAATAATAATAATAGGAATAATAATAAGATTAATGAAAATAATAATAAGAAGAATAAGAATAATAAGTTCCCTTGAAGCATGATGTAAGACAAGTCAGTCCACTGCTGACAGTGATAAGATAAGATAATTGGTGACATTTGATGAGCGTACGCAAGGGTGCAGTGATAAGATAAGATAAGGGGTGACATTTGATGAGCATCCCCCTCTGTTTTCACTGTTACACAAACATATCTGTCTGTCTATCTGTCTGTCAAACTCTGTCTACCTGTCTGCCAAGCTCTCTGTCTATGTGTCTGTCAAGCTCTCTGTCTGTCTGTCTGTCAAGCTCTCTGTCAAGCTCTCTATCTGTCAAGCTCTCTATCTGTCAAGCTCTCTATCTGTCAAGCTCTCTTTCTGTCAAGCTCTCTATCTGTCAAGCTCTCTATCTGTCAAGCTCTCTATCTGTCAAGCTCTCTATCTGTCAAGCTCTCTATCTGTCAAGCTCTCTATCTGTCAAGCTCTCTATCTGTCAAGCTCTCTGTCTGTCCGTCTAGCATCTAGCTCTCCCATCTCAGAGAGATCCACTCCTGAACCAACACATCTGGTTCCTGAGCAAGTGTAAATACGTATTTGCCAGTCATGTTTACACATTATATCTACAAGCACTTTGTCTGGATTTTTTGGGTTATCCTAGGAAATTTACACTATGTACGTATAATTGTATTTGTGTACCTGTGAGACAGAGATAGACAGAGTCAGATAGAGATAGACAGAGACAGACAAAGATAGACAGGCATAGGTTATAAGACATTCTGAAAGGATGTTGCACAAATGTTGCACATGGGTTATTATCAAGGTTTTTGATATTTCCTCTATCCACTTATGGTCATATCCACCTCAGAGCCACTAAACAGAATAACTTCGAGAGTGTATAAATCTGTAGTGGAGGGAAGGCGGGGTAGGGGTCGGCCTAGGAAAGGTTGGAGGGAGGGGGTAAAGGAGGTTTTGTGTGCGAGGGGCTTGGATTTCCAACAAGCATGCGTGAGCGTATTTGATAAGAGTGAATGGAGACAAATGGTTTTTAATACTTGACATGCTGTTGGAGTGTGAGCAAAGTAATATTTATGAAGGGATTCAGGGAAACCGGCGGGCAGGACTTGAGTCCTGGAGATGGGAAGTACAGTGTCTGCACTCTGAAGGAGGGGTGTTAATGTTGCAGTTTTATAACTGTAATGTAAAGCACCCCTCTGGCAAGACAGTGATGGAGTGAATGATGATGAAAGTTTTTCTTTTTCGGGTCACCCTGCCTTGGTGGGAATCGGCCGATGTGGTTAATAATAAAAAAATAAAGTAATAAATTTATAATTAAACATTTAAATAAACATTTAAAGTAACATTTACTTACCTTTATTGAAGAGACTTGCTGGCATCTGGAAGATAGGGAGGAGGAGACGGGGAGGGAGCAGGTAACAAGTTCCTCTCTTGGGTTACTTCCCTTCTTTGTCTTTTAATGCCACTAGGACCAACTTGAGAGTCACTAGATACCTGTCACACAAAATAATTGTCAAGAGTGCTCTGTTTCTGGCACCTCTATAAGATGCCCCTAAAATGGGACATTGTTTTGTCACTGAACATGTTGCAGATATGGGTTGTTTTAGCTTGCTCAGGGTGGTATTTCTCCACGAAGATTTGTAGCTTATTCCACATTCCACACATGTCCTTAAGCACTGAAGAAGGTACCTCCTTCACTCCCTCTTCTTCCTCCTCCTGTGAAGCAAGTTCCTCAACTGTGGTCTGATGCTGTTGCAGATGAAGCTCTTGCAGCTCTTCAGTGGTTAGCCCTTCATTGTGGTCATCCACCAACTCTTCCACATCCTCGCCACTCACCTCCAACCCCAGGGACTTGCCCAGTGCCACAATACCTTCCACAATAGGCAGAGGGTCGTCAGGGTCAGCCTCAAACCCTTCAAAATCCCTCTGTTAGGACACAAGCTGGCCACAAGTGTCTCCAAGCAGAGTTCAAAGTCCTGGAAGTCACTCCCTCCCAAGCCTTACCTATAAGACTTATGCAGTTGTAGATATTGAAGGGATTCCTCCAGAACTCTCTTAGGGTCAACTCAGTGTCCGAGGTCACTTCAAAGCACTTTTCAAACACTGCTTTGGTGTACAGTTTTTTGAAGGTACAAATGACCTGCTGGTCCATGGGCTGGATGAGAGGAGTGGTGTTAGGAGGCAAGAACTTCACTGTGATGAACTTGAAGTTCCTAGACAAAAAGTCTGCCAAGTTTGGAGGATAAGCAGGAGCATTGTCCAGTACCAGGAGGCACGTGAGTGCAATTTCTTTTCCTGGGGGTATTTTTTCACACCGGCACCAAACATTTGATGGACCCACTCTATGAAAATTTGCCTTGTGACCCATGTCTTATTATTAGCTTTCCAGAACACACACAATCTATCGTTGACGACATTGTTTTTCTTGAACACACTGGGATTTTCTGAGTGATACACGAGTAAAGGCTTCACTTTAAATCCCACTAGCGTTAGAACAAAACAAGAGAGTTAGCCTGTCTTTCATAGGCTTGTGTCCTGGCAGTGCCTTTTCCTCCTGAGTAATGTAGGTCCTGTTTGTCGTTTTCTTCCAAAACAGGCCTGTTTCATCACAAAACACTTGTTGGGGTTCAAATTTTTCAGTGTCTACCCATAAATTCAGCCGCACGTTTGTCTGAACTGGCTGCCTCACCATGCCTTATCACACTGTGTATGCCACTACGCTTCTTAAATCTATCAAACCAGTCTCTGCTGGCCTTAAACTCACTAACATCAGCACTAGTTCCAGGCATTTTCTTGACAAGATCTGTGTGCAACTGCCTTGCCTTTTCGCATATGATGGCCTCGGAAATACTATCACCTGCTATCTGTTTATTGTTTATCCACACCATCAACAACTTCTCAACCTTTTCCACTGTTTTTGATCTATTTTTGGCAAACATGTCAACACCTTTAGCAACATCAGCTTCCTTGAGTTCTTTTCTCTTTGCCAGGATAGAAGTGATAGTAGATTTGTTTTCTCCGTACATCCTGGCAAGCTCCCCCAAACGTACGCCACACTCATATTTTTCTACTATCTCCTTCTTCAGTTCTATGGTGTTCCTCTCTCTACCATAGTGGTTCCACTAGAAGCTTCTTTGGACCCATGGTGACCTATTTCACAGTCACAATCAATAAACAATCCCTAAACACAATGAATTTATTGTGAAATGTTTGGATGAGCACACAGGGTAATGTTCACTCATGGATGAACAACACTAGACTGGCTCACGGCGCCTGCACGGCGAGGCACGCAAGCGCGGGCAAGAGGACAGGTCTGGTATGCTGGCTGAAACTCGGGGCAATGGCCGAAAGTCGAGGCAAAATTCGGCCGAAAAAAAGCGACCGAAACTTGAAGCGGCCAATAGTCAGGGTGGCCGAAACTCGGGTTTCACTGTACTTATTAACCAAGTACCGTACATTTTAAAAGTATATTGTAGTTAATTTGCCTTCCTGTAACTTAGACTAAAATGTAAAAGAAAGTCAGATTTTGCCAATGAACTTTTTTGTGGTGAATGTCTCAAATGTTTTGATACTGACCAGTTAACTGGTACCTAAAACTAAAATTCTCCACTTTTGCTGTTATAATGAGAGAAAATTCATAAAATTTGTGTACTCTTTATAGATTTGTCCTAAAATTATAGCCCTGTTGTAGGTAGCTACTTTTCCTAGTTCTAACATGAAGCTCACTCTTCTCAGGTGAGTGAAATACTTCATAACATATACTTGCAGTAGAAATGTATGCAGTATTGGCTAGGCTTGAAGTACTGTATTAAGAAAAGAAATTCTTAATTCAGTCAAATGTCCTGGAATAAACTCAAGCTTACTCACAATAGAACAAAATATGCATCAGCTCAGTTAAGACTACTGTAGGGGTTTGAACAAAGCTTTTAACCCTTTGACTGTTTCGGTCGTATATATACGTCTTACGAGCCACTGTTTTGGACGTATATATACAGTGGACCCCCGAGTTTCGTAAACCCCGGAAATCGTACATTTATGTAAGTATAATATTAAGTGCTTGTGGAAAAGTATTTGGGTTGAATAGACTAACCTACGTGACATCCTAGGAGTAAATCGATGGCACAGCAGACTTCAGGGTGAAGTTTTGAAACTCGGGTCCCTGTACTCACAATTCTGCGACTTCAATGCGAGAAAGCTGGTAGGTCCACATGGAGAATGGGTCTGTGTGGGCAGTGTGCTGTATAAAATCCTGCACTACATTGCATATGAGAAAATCGACCTGTTGGATTAAAAACCCGCTTTGAGTGTATTTTCGTATAGTATCTATGTGTATTCTCTTTTTATGGTCTCATTTGATAGAATGGAAACATGCTCAGAATTACAGATGACATTGATTAGTTTTATGAAACACCTTAATTGAGCTCAAGTGGAAATGTTCATTTGCAAATGTTAAGTAAACAAATCTACTCAATCATCAATTGGGGAGTCTAATATTCTTTCACAAGTGCACTGATATTATTTATATCATTTACAATAATGCAATAGTCTGCATCGTAAATCTTTATTTTGTGTGAATAAAATCAAAATACAAGTAATATAGGGGGCCTAAAAACATGACTAATGAACAGATGACATCTTACTTATTGCGAATGTCTACATTTTATCTGACCTATTTGAAATTGACAACTTTTATTTTGCTAATTCAATCATTTCACATTTATGTAGTTGAAATCGCGGTAATTAGTGGTTTCTGTACTCAATCGATAGAACAAATGGAGTTCAAATAGCAGAGTTTGTCGACTGGAGCATGGAATTGGCCAAAATCGCTCAAGTCGCAATTGCCGTACGTATATATACCGAGTATCACTAACTTCCAGTGTAGTCCGTAAGTTTCCATCAAATTGCATATTTGGTCCATACCATCGGAAGATTCTCATCATTTCATGAAATTTTTTTTTTTTTTAAATTTGAAAACAGAGAGCACTCATGATTAGGGTTGCGACAGTCAAAGGGTTAAGTATAGCAGTAAATATGCTAAAGCATCAGTAATTTCTACATTTACTTGATATTCATCAAACAGATTATGATATGCCATTGTCATATGATTTGTTAAATACCTAATTACATTTTATTTTAGCTTTTTTTTTTAATGTAGTCTGTATAAACCCTTAAGCCAAGCTACTGGAGGTAATTTGTAGTTGATCAAGCACTGGATATGGTTCTCAAAATTAGCTTTACTCTTAATTTAGTGGATAATTTGTAGCAGACTTCAGGAGTGAAGTTTTACAAACTCGGGGGTCCACTGTACTCACAAATTCTAGCGACTTCAAATCAAGCGGGAGAAAGCTGGTAGGTCCACATATGAGAGAATGGGTCTGTGTGGTCAGTGTGTGCTGTATAAAAATATCCTGCAGCACACAGTGCATAATGAGAGAAAAAAACTCCGACCGTGTTTTTGGATTAAAACGCCGACTTTGAGGTGTATTTTCGTATAGTATTTATGGTAGTATTCTCTTTTTATGGTCTCATTTGATAGAATGGAAAACATGCTACAGAAATATAGATGACATTGATTAGTTTTATGAAGAAAACGACCTTGAAATTGAGCTCAAAGTAGGAGAAATGTTCGATTTTTGCAAATGTTCAAGAGTAAACAAATCCACTGCAACGCGTCCAATACACATCAATTGGCGAGTCTAATATTCTTTCACAAGTGCACTGATATTATTTATACCATTTTACAATAATGCAATAGTCTGCATAACGGTAAATCTTCTATTTTTTATGTGAATAAAAATCAAAATAGAAACCAAAAGTAATATAAGAGGGGCCTAAAGACGTGACTACTGAACAGATAACATCTTATTTTAGTGCCAGGAATGTCTGCATTGTTTATTCTGGACCCTATTTTGAAATTGACAACTTTTTATTTTCCATGAAATTGGCCAAATTGCCAATTTCTGATCACTTTATTGGGTAGTTGAAATCGATAAATTGGTGGTTTCTTGTACTCAATCGATAGACCAAATGGAGTTCTAAAGAAATATCTATGAGTTTGGTCAACTGGAACAATGGAATTTATCGAAAATAGGGCTCAAAGTCAGCGAAATTGCCGATGCGTATATATTGCTGAGATCACTAACTTCGCGAGAGCGTAATTCCGTGAGTTTTCAATCAAATTTCGAACTTTTGGTGTCTTTACCATCGGGAAACGATTCTCCATCATTTCATAAGAAAAAATAATTTATTTATTTTTTTTAAATTTTGCGACAACAGGAGAGCACTCAGGATTGAGGGTTGCGACAGTCAAAGGGTTAAAACACACAATGCTTGTGCAAAAGTTATTTCAAAAATATATTCATAGATTATTTTGCTATAATTTAAAAATATGTTACTGAGTAGCAAATCTAATTTAGTTTCTGAGCCTTTATGTTGAATTGCCTTTGCTCAACCAATAAATTGTTGCAGTGCTAAAGTTGTGGAAGATGAGATGCTCTATCAAAGTAGTTGGTGGGAAAATTTGAAGAAATTTTCTGTTTTCAGATACAGTGGTACCCCAGATTTCGTCAATAATTCGTTCCAGAAGGCTGTTCGAGTGCTGTTACCGAACGAATTTGTTCCCATGAGGACGAATGTAAATTAGATTAGTCCGTTTCAGACCCCCAAAAATACACTTACAAAAGCACTTACAAAAATACACTTACATAATTGTTCGAGTTGGAGCTGTACGAAATCCGGGGTACCACTGTATTTTTGATATACGGTACTGTATTTTTTTACACCACATCAGCCATCTTCCATAATTGGAAACACATTCACTATCATTCATGCAGTACCCATCTAACCAGAGGTGCACAGACAACACAATTGGAATAACCCTCTGAACCGTAACAGCCGCACTCCTTCAGATTGTAGACAATCCTTATCATATCCATGACTCAAGTCCAGGTAACCGGTTTATCCTGATTCTCTTCTTAAATGTTAACTTGCACACTCAGCAGCACCTCAGATTCTAAAAAAAACACTTTTCTCCACTCATTCTGATTCAACATGCTTACACCTGCCTACATGATGCTCAATCCCCTCCCACCTTCACCTCTTTCCTCTAACCCTTCCTTGTATGACCCCAAGCCCTATATTTATCAATACATATACATGTATATATACCAAATGCTAGTGACATTTAGTTTTAGATGAGTTTCTATTAAATAGATTCTTATATGATGCTTCATACAGCTTTAATTCCATGGTTGACCTTTATCTTACAGGTACTATAGAAGATTTGTTTTTGTATTTATATTGTGTACTGCTGTCTATTTATTATGTTAGTATGAAACCTCAAAAAAAAAAAAAAATTTGGTATGCTGCAACACAGATGAATTTTTTTTTCTAGGTAAACAGAATGTCCAGATGTCTTCCAAAACTAGATTAACCTTTAGTGCAGTACATAGTGTTGCAGTCATGAAACTATGTGTTTTAGCATATTTTTGTATTTGCAACAAGTGTCTGTGTGGGAGATGTTTATTTTTGGTAGCTTATGGGCCAGAATGGTGATAACAATGTTCTGGAAAAATGTTGTCACTGTTTTTAGAGCTTTTTTGCTGGCCATATTGTTAACAGCAAGTTTGAAATGTGAGAGTCTTTGAATATAGTAGGTCGGCCATCACTAATCCGGCAATCAGTTATCCGGTTCCATAAATAGTCCGGCACTAATTTCGGCTAGCATAATTTCAAATTTCATCATTATACTGACTCAAATTTCATCATTACTGACTCAGAAATTGTGTAGATGGTTATAAATCCACAGCAGCAAGCCAGTGGAGAAAAAAGCAGTGATGAAAATGAGGAAGATGTAGCAGAAAGTCTCTATTGATAGTTAATTAAGTGTATTCTAACCTAACCACTCTGTAATCCGGCAAACTCGCTAATCCGTCACACTACAGGTCCCAATGATGCCGAATTAGTGATGGCCGACCTGTACTTATTTCTGATTTTCCATTTGCACTCTAATTTATTTGCTCATTGAAGTGAAACATATTCAGTTAAGTTTATTGAATAAATTAATAATATTTTTCAGTTTAAAAAATCAACCTACCATAAAATATGTTAAAATGGTACAACATAAACACTTAGAGAAATCTTATTTAATATTTAGTAATGTCATATTTATTTACTGTGCTTCTTTATTTTACTATTAGAATTATAAGCAAACCTCAGTAAAATTTATTTGATAGTTGTAAAAGAGACCACTTTAAAATAAGTGATGGTTCCAGACGAAACTTTTTTATTTTCCTTGAAAACTGAAATATTCAGCTATAAATTTATGTTAAACTGTTTTTTACACAGTAGCTATTGTTGTATTTTATAACAGTGTATTACATGTGATAGTCAACAGAATAGTTCAGAGTAAAGCATCTCGGATTGGAGAATTGTAGTTTGGTTTTATAGCTTTTTAAATGAGTGGCCTCGTTAAATATTTTGTTTATTTATATAGTATATAGAGGTATGGAATGGAATAATACATTCTCTGGAGTTATGAAGATTAACTGGTAACAGTGCTACTTATATTGAGGCTTTCTACTACTGTATTGGTGGTACATGTATTTCAATTATTGTAGTCTACGGTGTAATTATTACTGTTTTCAGTTCTGTGAATAAACATTTGATAAATGAGACACTTGTGTAACATTGGGGTATCTTTATTCTAGAAACGTTTTGCCAGCCAGTAACTTCTTCAGTCTAGTGCAGAGAAAGGTGGAAAATGAGGAGGAGTTTGAGGTAATCAGTCCCTCAGTCTGGAGTCTATGTATTCAGTCCATCAGTCTTGACAAGATTAATGGAGTGAACACATCAACTCTAGGCTGAGGGACTGATTACCTCAGACTCCTCATCTTCCACCTTACTCTACACTGGACTGAAGAAGCAACTGGGTGACACAATGTTTCCAAAAGAAAGATAGCCAGTTTTTGCACAAGTGTCTTATTTATCATACAGTTCTGTAGTCTCTCTCATGCTCACTTTAGTATTCTTCCAAATCCATGAAAACAGAATTTTAAATTTGGAATTCTCTTTCAACATGGTAAGAGTGAAAATTTTAATTTAATTTAAGAAGCATGTTCTAATTCAGATTTTTTTGTTATGAATGAGAGAATACAGTACAGTAACTACCAAAATTTTAAACTTTCTCTTACTCTTTAAATTTTATACAAGGGAGAAAATTCAGATATATCAGAAATTCTGCACCTTTGTCACTCATGAGTATTGATGAGAGAAAATACTGTCAGTATTTGCATTGTATTTTATAATTATTTTGACATACAATACTTGTATATTTCAGATATTATCAAAGACAAAGACTTGTTAACCCTTAAACGGTCATAACGTATATATACGTTAGTACTGCTACAGCCCCAAACTTAATTTTACGTTTTATTTTTCCTGCCTCCAAATTTGGCACGATTGGCCTGAGATGCCTGGTGAGCATAGAATGGGTCTTAACACTCGGTGTGCGCCATATTAAAAAAATCTGGGACCACTTAGCACCTTGTGCTAGAGCAAACACCAAGGATTCACTGATGTCATGTCATATTAACACTCCCGTTTGAAGTGGAAAGTGATGTCGGCAGGCTGCCTGCCTGGCCACCTGGCTGGCAAGCAGCTTGTTGGCCACCTGGCTGGCCAGCAGCTGGCTGGTCAGCTGGGTACCTGATTGGCTGTCTATCTCTGTCTGTCTGTCTGTATCTATCTGTCTCTGTCTCTATCTGTCTCTGTCTCTATCTGTCTCTGTCTCTATCTGTCTCTATCTCACAGGAAAACATATGTAAATACAATTATACATAGTGTAAATTACCTAGGATAGCTAAAAAAATCAAGACAAAGTGTTATACTGTGCTTGTGATCTGCGTAATACCAGTTGGTTCATGAGCTACTCTCTGAGACAAGCAGACAGAAAGGAGACGACACACAGGCAGACAGAAAGACAGACAGACAGATAGACAGGTTTGCGTAACAAATAAAGGGAAGCAGTGTAAACTCTGAAATGTCATCACTGTAATTACTATACTGATAAGAAGAAATAAGACTACGGCTCACCCCTCGTGAAATGTCACCAGAGTCATTAGTGGAGATCAGATAAGGCAGTAATGCTTCAAGGGAACTTTTATTATTATTATTATTATTATTATTATTCACTATTATTATTATTATTATCATCATTATTATTCACTATCATTATTATTATTATTATTTTTATGCGCTATCATTATTATTATTATTTGAGTATAATTTCAGTACCTAATATTAGTGTCAGAACACAGATTGGCTATGAAATCACAAGAACTACTATAAATTGTGATTATGAGAACATAAAAATTATATAAAATAAAAAAAAAAGTGAAAAAAAGGTATATCGGCAACGATTCTGCAAGCGGCAGGACTCCTGTTGCTGTCAGGTGAGCATCCAGTGCCAACTTCTCCACCTTATATCTCGGTAACTACTGACCCAAATTCTTTTTTTTTTTTATCCTTTAACACTTAAAAAAATGTGCTCTTTATTTCTATAAAAAAAAATTATTTTTTGTTTTTCAAAAGAGTAGGGGCACTGGGCGAGCTAACGTAAATATACGTGTGGACCGTTTAAGGGTTAAGCACAATTTCATCATTCATAAAAAGGAGCATTATCTGTTTATGGTTGTTTGAATTTGCCAATGTGTTAACATCAAGTTAAAATAACTACAATACAGTGGAACCCTGGTTTTGTCCTTAATCTGTTCCAGAAGGTCGATCAAAATCTTAAATGGACGAAAACTAAAGTAATATTTCCCATAAGAAATAATGTAAATCCAATTAATCCATTCCAGACACCCAAATATATTAACAAAAAATACATTTTATAGAGAATAACTATAGTTTTACATACTACAGAAAACAATGAGAAATAAATATAAATGACTAATTTTAATGCATAAATGAACATTTAAATCACTATTACATACCTTTATTGAAGAGACTTGTTGGCATATGGAAGAAGGCGAGGAGAGGTTATTGTTTGGAAGGGGAATCCCTCCACAACACTATCTCCCATTAACTGTTTTTCATTAATCCACACCAACAACAACTTCTCCACATCTTCGATTGTTTGTGATCTCTGTTTCATTAGCATATTTACCCCTTTCGCAACATCACCTTCCTTGATTTCTACTTTCTTCGCCAGGATGGAACTGATTGTTGATTTGGACTTGCCATACATGCTGGTGAGCTCAGCCACACGTACACCACTTTCGTATTTTACTACAAGCTCTTTCTTGAATTCTATCATGTTTCTCACCTTTACCAAAATGCTGGCACTAGGAACTTTCTTTGACACCATGGTGGCTTATTTGCAGTCGCACTCAATAAACAAGCACAAAAAACAATGGATTATTACGAAATGTTTCGGATGAATGAGCTGAGTATTGCTCACTGAATGAGTGACAGGCAGACTGAGTCACGTACGTGTGAGTGGCCCCATCCCGGGCGGGTGGACGCATCTGATACAGACGATTTCTGAGCAGAGATACGAAACCCGTAGTAAAATTTCGCCCAAAAAAGTGGTCGAAATCCAAATTGTACGATATCCGCACCAGACAAAATCCAGGGTTCCTCTGTATATGGATTACCAAAATTTTTAATTTCAGCTTCTGTAAATGGAACTTCGGCAAAATGAGCTTAGTATAAATTTGATTTATATTGTAAATAGCTATGATGATAAGTAGACCATAGAGCCTTGCAGGATACATAGAGTATAAAGAAGTGACAAGAAAAAATAGATTATTGTTATACTGATAGTATTTTTGGTGACAAATGGCATCAGTTTGGATAAGTTGCGTAGTCTTGAAAAAATGGCAAGTAACATATTTGGCAAGTTACTGGATAATGGGAAATTGCATTTGTAAAATGAAGTAGGTTTAAAGATTATTGCTGTCCAATTAAATGTCTTGGATTTTATTGTTTTCTCTGGGGATTCAAAATTATAATTTTGGGAGATGTCATTAATGGCCTAGATATAACCTTTCCAAATTTTCAAGCTTTATAGTATAATCATTTAACATAAAATGAATGAATCCAGAAAAGCATTTCATTATTCTGGATACAATTTGTAATGGCAAGCTATGTTTGGAACATTATCATTATTTGTTTTCTTTAAGCTTGACCCCTGTGGTTTAGCGCTTCTTTTTTATTATAATAATAATAATTTCTTTAAGCAAAGTGAAATACCCATTGTTGTAAATATATATTTAGTTGAAATTTCTAGAAGGGAAATAGTATAAAGAATATTAGTGTACGTATTTTTTCATCAAATAAAATTTGTAAGATCTTTTCAAAGGTGTTTCACATGTTTTAAGTTCTTTTAAAAATTCTTAGTAAAGGATTCCTTTATGTCCTTTTTTCATTATCTAAGAAGGATGTGAATAAAATTATTCAATATAAAAATTATTCACAAAAAAGTGTACAAGAGGTCCTTAAATTTGTGTTAGCAGACTGAGTATGTTATGAGTGAAAATGTGTAAAACAAACTTGTAAGGTTTTACCCAGATACAACATATGTGCCCTGGAGTCAGGGCTCAACCACTTGCATCCTTAGAGGAGAGCATCTTGATACCAATGAAGGGGTCATGATCTAAGAAATTAAGGATATTCTTCCCTTTCTCTGATCAAACCTGATTACCTCTCATTACCTAAGCACTGCACAGCCTTGAGACATTTGGTGGTGCTTTATAAATATAATAACCAACCCATGCAAACTTAACTTATTATTATTATTATAGCACAATACTTATACAGTGGACCCCCGAGTTACGAACACCCCGGAAATCGTACAATTATGTAATTATAATATTGTAAGTGCTTTTGTAAGTGTATTTTTGGGGTCTGAAATGGACTAACCTACATGACATTATTTCTTAAGGGAGTAAATTCGTTTGGTAATGGCACTTGAGCAGGCTTCTGGAATGAATTTTGTTCGTTACTTGGGGGTCCACTGTACTAACACATGCACTTGTATGTATATACAGTGGACCCCCGAGTTACGAGCACCTCAGAAATCGTACAATTATGTAAGTGTAATATTGTAAGTGCTTTTGTAAGTGTATTTTTGGGGGTCTGAAATGGACTAACCTACTTGACATTATTCCTAAAGGAGAAAATTTGTTCGGTAATGGCACTTGAGCAGCCTTCTGGAATGAATTATGCTCGTAACCCGGGGGTCCACTATAGTATACAAACATTGCATATACGTACTGTTTAAAAGTTAAGCAATACTTCTACACATACACTAAGTGAACAGACTTCGTGCTTATGATAATGATATTGTATAGTTCACATCTGCCTCATAAGTTGGAAATGAAAATGGCATGATATTTCAGTTCCTCTTAAACTATTATAAAGTTGTGAGTTGAGAATTGTCCTGAACAGACCAACATGTAATTTTATTTTCAATTTGTGTCTGTTAAATTATTGCAGCCATGTTCTGTGGCTTGAACCAACTCCTTACTGTATACTATATTTGACTAAATTTCTTACAAGAATGAATGTACAGTGGACCCCCGAGTAACGAGCAAAATTCATTCCAGAAGCCTGCTCAAGTGCCATTACCAACAATTTACTCCCTTAAGGAATAATGTCAAGTAGGTTAGTCCATTTCAGACCCCAAAAAATACACTTACAAAAGCTCTTACAATATTATCTTACATAATTGTACGATTTTCGGGGTGCTCGTAACTCGGGGGTCCACTGTATACACAAGTTTGGCTTCTATCAATACTGTATTATTGTTTCATTCTTTAAATGTGTAGTAATGAGTAGTGAACCCCCAAAATCCCCGAGGGTTATGCTTGTAAAGGCTCCACCCATCTGAAATCCGTAAATAATCCAAAATTATATTTGCAAAATGAATTTCAGATTTGTAGTAATTTTGCTTCAGAGGCCATCTCTCTCTATTTCTCTATATATCTTATCTTTCTGGTTAATATGACCAGAAAGATAAGAGATATAGAAGTGGGGAAGCCAGTGAGCACAGTATGATCAAATTTCAATTTAAGGAATGTTCACCCAGTTTAAATGTTGGACAATTAAATCTCCCAAATTAGGAATCCCATGAGTTTGAGAGATAAACTGAAGAAGCAATGTTAATAAAGTGCATTACAAAGTACCATAATTAACATTCATGCTTCAAGTGTAAAATAACAGCACTGTACATACAAACCTCTTTACGGGGGGCTCCTTGACGAGGTAAAGAGGCTATCGGTCTCAGGAATTGGACCTTTTGGTCTTCTTCCTCAGACCGAACCTAATTTCCCCCCAATCCCCCCTTCCCTTTCCCATTTTCCTCCATCCTCCCTTTTCCCTTTCCTCCTCCTCCTCCTCCTCATTCCTCCCTTATTTCCTTTCCCTCTTTACCCTGGGAGCTTCTCTCCACAGGCATTCTAGTTCCTAGGTAGGGGGAAGGGTACCGTGGTCTACCTTTTTCCGTTGAGGTCCTTGGCGGTGGTGTAGTTTGCCGTGGAATCTGGATCGCCTGAGGATGCCCCTCCCTCTCCAGTCTCCCGGGGGGGTGGCTTTGGGTATCTTTCGGGCGACGGGTGTATCTCTGGAGGCCACCTTTCGGATTCCGAGGGTAGTGACCGAAGGAGGTATGCTTTGTGGCGGATATCCGGCCGCCCTCTCTTTTGTCTGCCGAGGTAGCTCAGTGGATGTGAGGTTGCTATCCCGGATCGCTGGTTTACTGGCGTGAAGGGTATGGCACGGGTTCCATGCTGCATCTGCCCTACTTGCGGTGTTGAGGTTCTCTTGGGCGCAGAGGGGGATTTACGGCCCTTTCATTCCTCCTAGGAAGCTATTCCTCCATCGTTCCCCCAGTACTGACCCTGCCTCGTTAATGGACAACTCTTCGGACATCTCTAATACCCCTGTACCTCTTGCTGGTGCCGGTTCGTCACCTGTTTCAGGTACCAGGGTTCCGACCGGCCCTTTTGACAAGTCTGACCTTCGCTCTTCTCTGACCTTGATTCCGGCTTCTCCCTCAACGGTGCGGCAAATTTTTGGATCACTCGCCCGTCCCACATCGGACCACCCCCGGTCCCACATTCAAATGACCAAGACCTTTACATGACGATTCGACACTTCCTTCTCGTTCATCTCAGAAACGACCAACTCGTCATGCACTCAAACACTTTGTTTCACACTACTCAATGGAGAAAGTTTTTTACTCTAAGACCGACTACTCCAACTACCTATCTTTCCGATGATAGTATTGGTAAAGCTCTCCTACACCATGTAGGTAAAGATATCTCATTTCACGCTCTCAAGAGCGGCACTCTCATCATCACGGTCCAGAATGCTGGCCAAGCTCGCGATCTTTCTCTTCTTACGACCATAGATACTATTCCTATCACTATTGACAAGCATCATTCTCTTAATTCTTGTAGTGGTACTGTCATTTTACCCCACACCATTGTCCAATGGAATTTCCAGACATGTGGTGATGACATTTTGGAGCAGCTTGAGCTCCAGAACTCCCTATCCTTAAAGTTGACACTTTTGTCCTCCCAGCCAATAAGCGAAGACGTTATCCTTGCAATGTCGCTCGTTTAACGTTTGACTGCCGTGAACTTCCACCTTCGGTCTACATTGCAGGTCAACGTTTACAAGTTCGAAAGGTGACCCTCACCGCAGCAGTGTAGAAACTGCTGGCGTTTTGGTCATCCAGCGAAATATTGCAGGTCCATGGCCGAATGCCCATCTGTGG